>JASSUY010003386.1:0-19402 GCA_032466535.1 Forpus xanthops | reverse complement strand
AAGGCCAGGTTGGACACAGGGGCTTGGAGCAAGCTGCTCTATGGAAGGTGTCCCTGCCCATGGCAGGGGTTGGAACTAGATGAGCCTTAATGTCCCTTCCGACATAAACCAGTCTGGGATTCTCTATTCCACTTGCTGATCCTGTAGAAGCTTAGCAGGACTTCAGCACATCATCGGCGTAGCAAGGCTATCTCACTAGTTTACATGCACTTCTCCAGCCATGCTAGGTGACAAGAGAACTCTTCATATATCACATTCATGTGGCCACAGTAAGCAGCAACACACTGAGTAGATCAAGTCATCATTCATTCTTTGGTCATCCCCACCTAGTTCAGTGGCCTACATCTTGCAGAATAACCTCAAAAGCCAGCTGTCCCGAAGAGCTTCCAGCTATTATGAGACATCTTTCTGGAACAACTGCATACAAGAAACACCAAATGTCCACTGAACTGTCTCACTGAGGCTCCTCACCAGTTCAGCCCACTCCTATAAATTCAGAGGGTATGTAAAATGCCCACCCTTCCTCAGTTTGTCTTCCTTGAGTACAAATCTTCTTGGCTAGGCTACAAAATGTGAGGAATTCCTTCTGTTTTCTGACACAGCAGAGGATGGTGTTTTCATAAGATGGTCTGTAGGAACCATGGCTGTATTAAATGACATATTTTACAGCTAGTTTGACCGCATTCCTGTTCACATTTCAGACTTCGAAACCTCCATGAAACAGGCTCAGTTTACTATTTAATTAAAGAATGGCCCCTGGAAACTGTGATTTAGGAGACCCAACGTTTGAGCTCACATTTGCAGCCTACTGACCATCGGGTCTCTGCTCCCCTTGGTTCACAGGAGGGCTCAGGCTCAAAGCTCCCTGACATGATGACGACCCTCATCATTTCCTTGTGCCTCAGCTGGAGGACAGAGAGGAAGGGACTTGAGAAACAGGGGGAGTAAAATATTGCAGTGAACTTTTAAACTAAAATAGCAATAGAGAGTTAGATAATTAAACGGGAAACCAGACCCAAATGTCAAATAAGGAGGGAGACATCAAAGAGAAACAGCAATCTCTGATAAAGATCAAGAGAGAAAGCTAAAATTTTTATGGCATATGCTGACAAATGGCTGAAGTAAAATATAACCAAGTAACTTGGTTTGAGCAATATTTCTACAGATTGTCTGAACTGCGCTGCTGCAGAGATCAAAGGGTAGAGCTGGAAACAAAATGCCAAAAGAAATGACACACTCCCCTTCGACGTCCTTCCCCCCACTTTTAAATTCATATTTCAAACCTAAGACTGAGAGGTTGGAAATTTGTAGGAGTTTCTGGAAAGTTCACTCCATCAACTGAACAAGTGGGGACTTTTTGCTTGGAATTCCTTTTTAATATCCTCTTCTTTTCCCCTTTATCAAGGTGCTGAGAAGGAAGGTCCAGACTGCTTCCAGCTCAGATCTTCCCTCTGCTGAGGTCCAGATTGCTCCGGAATGCCCAGTTCTCCACATCGCTGTGTATGACTCAGGGACATGTCTTCAGCAGATGGGTCTTCCACAGTTTTCCCAACCATGTTCCCATTGTTGTCACTGAAAGTTTTCTTCAGGCGTTGAGCCTAGTCCTTGTTATGTGCAGATGAATCTGCTGGTTCTGATGACTCTGCTCCTCTATCAACAGTTACCGTTTGTGTGTGTCCTCTACATGGAGAATAATCTCTTCTTTATGCTTTGCTTTGCGGACCCTCTCATCACTTTATCATACACTTTAAATATATTTGTCAAATATATACTTGAGGTTTTTTGAATATTTAGCTAATAAAAAAGCCATCTGTCATTTATTTCAGGTTTATTTGCAGTGATCACAAAACACAACTTCCTCTGATTCTTTTTGTTCACATTTCACAATGATTAAAAAATGTACAATGAAATTTGATTAGGAAAAAACCCTGATTTTTCCCACTCTGCTTGAAAGGCAGCTCTCAAGATACCTGTTTCTCTGTAATGTCAAGACACTGGGAGATAAAGATTATCTCTGATTGCACTTTCTTCCTACATGAGAACCAAACTGATTTAACAATGGAACTCAGGTCCTTCCTCCTCAGTGAAAAATGATTGCACTCAAACCCAAGACAGCCAGCTGAAAACCCGGAGTATGTGTTACATGCAAGACTAAACAAGATCTAATGACCCTTTCTGGCTTAAATGAAGTACCAGGTTTGCAGGGAGCAGCATATGGGCCATTGACTTTCCTCAAACACGTGCTGGTTAAAAGGAAATTGCATGTACACTGGAGGACAAGGCTTAGCCAGTTGACAGGAGGCCCAAAGGTTGACAGATAAAGTGGTTTGGCCAGTTGAAAATGCCTACTTGGTTTAAATACGAAATTACTCTTCAGTCAGTTCTTGAAAGCCTGAAGAGAGTAAAACACCATTGTGCACCAGAAAGTCTTTGGAAATGCTTCAAGGTCTCTGGTGGAGCTTTTGTCATTTTCTGTTGGATCTCAGTGTTTCACCTTGTCTGCAGTGTTAGTAAATACCAGTTCCTATAACTCACTATCTGAGAGTAAGTTTCAAGTTGAAGACAGATCACAAGGCCAAAGTATTGATAGTGGGTGCTTGCTATCCCAAGCACCTCTGTTTGCAAGAGGTCTATGGTATGGTACTCAGTTTAACATTTATAAATAAATAAATCTATCCACATTAAGGGGTTTGCTCAGAATTCCAATTTTGTGATCAAATGTATGTGAAAGAAAAGGCAGTGAACTGACCCTGTGGAAGCTCACCGTAATATTCACCAATTCAATCTTCATTATCAGATGCTAACAGAGATGAAATGCATTCCAACTCTTTCTGATTATCTTACATGTCTGCAGTGAACAAACTTCAGCAGAATAAACTGTTGATACTATAAAGATACATATCTCCTATGTATAATATATACTGACACTTCATCCCTGTTGAATCATCTTCTGCCATTCATTAGACTCATCCACTGCCTCCCTCCTCTGATGCCTTTGTAGTTGTAGTTGTGTCTCCTAGTTTTTTAATTATCTCTGTGGAGTCATAAAGTACATGTGGTTCCAGAAGACAGAACTGCCATTGGATTTTTCCAGGATTTCCTAATTTCATTCTGAAACATCCTGGTATAAATCCTTTTCTGACTGGAGTGGCATGAGCCTGGGTTTATACTAGATACGTATGAGAGCAAACTTTGGCAAGTTACTGCTTAATCACAAAATTAACCTATTTTTGAGGGGCTTTCTGAGGTCACTTGATTCATCCCAAACAGGATCATGACCCCTAATGACTTTTGAGGCCAACCACCATCTTCCACAGACAGAGACACACAACCTCACTAGATCTATACCAACGTTTGCGTACCTCTTATCCTGTAGATTAAAGTCCTCTTAATAAAACTACAGCTTGAAGTGCAACCCTGCATTTCAAGACAAGCAAAACTCTTACTGAATAGAGGAAAAAAGAATTTGATCTATGAAAAGCTCTTCATTCATGGTTGTGCCCTAGCAGAGATTCCCAAACCCTAAAAGCAAGGAAAAAAACTATTGTTGCTGATGACAAGCAATAAGCATTCTTTGGTAGACAATGAAGCTTTTCATTTTAATGTGACTTCAAGACATGGGGTATCAAGTGTTTCTGGTTTCACACTTCACGACCAGAGTTTACTTGGAAAGAGAAGACGCAGCGTGTAACAATATGCAGCATTACGGGACGCTTGTAATGAACAAACCCAAAACACCTCTCTGAAACTCCATGCAAATTTTTCCACTTCATTTCCACCTTGAGCATGGAGATTAGTACATCTATTGTGTTAGGGAAGAAGAAGTGATGGGAAATTGCTGCTCAGTGGTAGTAATTAATAGTAGTAATTGAGTTTCCAGATTATAAGGCAAGTGTTAATGGAGTGTTGATTGCTACAGGTTAAAGAATGACTGTGGCACTGCATCCAACTGGGAGGTTGGGACCTGAAGCTCTAAGACAAGCTCAAAACTTCATAAATAAACTTTTTTCTCTTCTTTTCCACTGAAAATAACTGCAAGAATAACAGATACTGCCCTCAGTTCCACCAGAGTACACTTCCATACAAGAGTAATTCATTCCAACACAAACTTTCTCTGGGCACCCTGTGCCAGCACCTCAGCACCCTCACAGGGGAGGACTTCTGCCTAAGAGCTCATCCCAATCTCCCCTCTGGCAGTTAAAGCCATTCCCTTTGTCCTGTTCCTACAGGTCAAAGCCCCTCTCCATGCTTCCTGTAGCCCCTTTAGGCAAAAGAAAGCTGTGGCTGCCCCATCCCTGCAGTGTTCAAGGCCAGGTTGGACACAGAGCTTGGAGCAAGCTGCTCTATGGAAGGTGTCCCTGCCCATGGCAGGGGTTGGAACTGGATGAGCTTTAAGGTCCCTTCCAACTAAACTTCTGTGATTCCTTCCGTCAGAACAAGTTATACCAAGCCCAAACAATGATAACAGCAAAGCCAGCACAAAAGCAGGAACTGTAACCCCTACACAAAGGCTCCTGCTCACGGATCTACTTCCCAGCTTAAAGAAGCACTGGGCTCAGAGCAGGGCAGAATGGAGCAGAGCCTCAGCCACTTGCTTTGAAGCATAACCTCTGGGAGCTGCCTATAGGGAGAGGGGAGCAGGAATCTGATACCTGGGTTGTATCATACACACAGACACACATCAACCTGCTGCTTTGGCTGCTACACGACCCTTCTGCTGGTCAGTGCTGCCACTTCAGGATTGGATTATTCATATTACCTGGATCAGACAATCAGAGAGGCAGAGACAGAGAAAAGAATAAGCAAAAAATTGCACACGTTATGTTCCATTTTATTTTAGGCACCACTTCTTCTGGCTCATTCTCCTTTTTACCACCACAACCTATGGCAGAGTGCAATGAGACCCGCTTGGGCTGCCTTGCTGTGCTGTTCTCCACTGTTTCTTGTCATTTATTACCCAAAGGGGCAGAGTGCCCTTAGAGAGCCCTCATCCACAGGTCAGGCACACAGGCAAGGGAGGGTGGGGGACTCCTCCACCTTTTATAGAGCCTGGTCCATTCAAATGAAGACAATGACAAGTATTCACTCTCATGCTCCACGTTGTAAGATGATCACCAGCAGGTCTGAGAGAGGAATTTTCCCACACAGCCATGCACAGAGCTGGTGAATAAACAGTCTGTGAGCGCTGTAGTTTGCCAGCAATCTCTGTTCTCCAGTTTAAGGTTTTAGGGACTGGTTAGCAAACAGAACGGATCTACGCTCATTCCAATGCAGGCACCAGAGCCATAGATTAAAGTTGGGGAGCACAGTGATATAAGTTACTCCAAACAAATAACTGTGCAAGAAGCCACAGAACAGCTCTTAGTTATTAATTACTGATTTAATAAACTCAGTACATCAGGAAATCCGCACATAAGGCACTAAAGAGTTATAATTAATCTCCAACAACTGGCATCAGAACCACTTACCAACGAGCACTTTAGTGCAGAGGAGTTCAATGCACTTGTTCAGCGATGGCAAAAGAGGAAAAGCCTCTGCAACCACCTCCGTGTGCATGTGTAAGTGTCCCTTTTATCCACAACCCATCATAAACCAAATGTTACAAAATTAAGCTGGAACTGTTTGAAACTCCTCAATCAGGTCTGCAAAATCACTGCACTAAATCTGAAGGTCCTTCGTTTTTCTCTCTTTTATAGGCATTTCTGGTTAGACCTTTCTCTACAGCCACAAAGACTTTATTTCCTCTGACTCTATTAAATCAAAGCTGAGACTCTCGGGAGTAAAAAAGGAATTTAAAAATCTGGAATGTGAACAATGCAGCAAATAGAGCAAGGCTTGCAATGAAATGGGTAGGCACTGCCAACACTGATTGCCTTTGGAGCTATAAAGGCAGCGCTATGCAGTGAGGAGGGCACTCGCTATGCTTATGCGATGAGCCCTATGCAGTGAGGAGGTAAACTCAAAGAACATGGAAAGAATACCCCAAAATTAAAAGAATACTAATTTTAGGTCACAAATTTAATCTAAAAGTACAGAATGTAGTTCACAAGGAGCAATAAGTAAAAGATATTAAGAGGAAACCCACAAGGAATGTAGCCTACAGGAGGATTATAGGCTTTTGACTCTGGTTCTTACCAGGAGTAAGGATTAGCTTTGATTACACAACAGCTTTGTTACTATTAGTGACTTGCTCACTTGCCAGTTGCAATAAAAGCAATGTAAAATACATTTAGCTAATTCTAACACCATAAATGCAGCCACAGGGCAGTTATTTAACCACAATTACAGGAAAAGAGTCCTATTCACTGTTATCTTCCAGAGTTCAGTTCAGTTTGCAATGTCATCGACATCCTTATGCACATACTGCCATCCCTCCTAAAATCTCCCCCATCTTTGCAGCACATAAATAAAACCAACCAATGCTCCAACCTCAACCCTTCTATCAAGGCTTCCAAAGCACATTTGGTTTTCAATAAGTCAGACTGAACCAAGTTATCTTTCAGCAGAATGAACCAAAACCGTTTGTGTGCTCTTCTCATGTGGGATTGCCTCGAACTCCAGATTTCCAGCTCTCTACTGCCCTGGTGAGTGGTTAATTCAGCTCCAGTGCAGGCACTCACACACACAATAGCAGAAAGTTAAACTACAGCCTGCTTTTTGTCCAAGGGCTTGCTATATTCTCAGTCAGATGAGACCACTACAGATCATCATAAGACAAAACTGAGAGAGCTGGGCTGGGTCAGCCTGGAGAAGGTTCCCTAAGAGGAGACCTTAGAGCAGCTCCAGTGCTTAAATGGGCTGCAGGAAACCTGGAGAGGGGCTTTGGCCAAGGGCCTGTAGGGACAGGACAAGGGGAATGGCTTTAACTGCCAGAGGGGAGATTGAGATGAGACATCAGGAAGTTTTTCCCTGTAAGGGTTCAGGCCTTTCCACTGCAAACCAAGTGCTCTACGGACTGGATTGTGGACTTCTCTTCCTCCTGTTGTGCACTGGACTAATGAATCTTGATCAGGAAAAATTAGCAGTGCTCCTGCCCCATCCATCTATAACTCATTTCAATTGAGAGATGAGATTTTAATTACACTATTCAAAGGAAGCAACTGAACATCCATCTCTATGCAACACATTACATTTACTTCTAAGTACTGTGATGACTGTCCCTCCATCCTTCCCCAGCTACAGCTCTGAATCTTTCTAGGGATCAGGTTTGAGTGATGCTTGCAGCTCTTTACCTGGTCATGTGAAAGTTGATGCTCAGCTCAAGGAGGATTTCCCAGGCAGTTAGCAAACATGGGTAAGGAACAGAAGGAGTTAAAGACTTGGGCATCTTCAGGTCTACACAACTTGGAAGTTAATGTTTCTGGGAACTCCATTTTGGAGTTAGCCAGTCAATTTTACTTAATGTTTAGGTGCCTGAGCATAAAGTGCGCAGCCTGCTTGTGTTTCAGCCTTAGTTGCCCACGCCAGAAACTGAACTTCTCTTTTCTTTTCTCGGATGTGTGTGCTTCCAGCAGCATCAGGTTGTTGATCTGAGTGGCTGCACAATTACCCAAGCTCTGCTGTCAGTGTTAGACAGACCATGACCATGAGCCTGAGAGCCAGGAGAAAGCCCAGACCCTCCTTTTGGCAGCATCATGGACTTAAACCGTTCCAATTCAGTGGCAAAATTCATCCTTAACTACTTTACCAAACTGCACTGATCCCATCAAACATAACCAGGAAGACAAACACACACTCAACAAGGAGCACTGGCTCTGCCTGTGTTATTCCATGTGAGCAGGTCTCTGCTCCCACGTCTCGGTACCATTCCATATAAACTCATACATTCCCAAAGGAATCAAAGCAGAACTCTAAATCAGGATACAAAGGTGGCTTTTGCTTTTTACTCAATTGCCCTTACTGCAATGAGCATTTCAACAGAAGTGAAAGTCCAGCCCAGGTTCTGGCACATTTGTTCACAGTGAGGGATGATGAGACTTGAAGCTGTATACATTCTAAAGCAGCATCATGCTAACTTCATCTTCAACAACTGCAGAAGTCTGATGCAGGTGATACATTAATCTACTCCTCATCTTCTCACTGATAAATACTTTCCTGTTTCAAACCCAAGGTCTCTGAGGCCTCCAGAAGGAACAGGATCCCGCTGACCAAAGGCACCATTAACGTTACCATCAACTGGCTGGAGGTTAAGATGAAAGGTTCATAAAATCATAGAACAGTTAGGGTTGCAAAGGACCTTAAGATGATTCAGTTCCAACCCTGTGCCACGGGCAGGGACACCCCCCACTAAACCATGCCACCCAAGGCTATGTCCAACCCGGCCTTGAACACCGCCAGTGATGGAGCAATCACAACTTCCCTGGACAACCTATTCCAGTGCCTCACCACCCTTACAGTAAAGAATATCTTCCTCAGATCCAATCTAAATGCCCCCTGTTTAAGTTTGAACCCATTATCCTTTGTCCTATCACTACAGTCCCTGATGAAGAGTCCCTCCCCTGCATCCCTATAGGCCCCCTTCAGATATTGGAAGGCTGCAGGATTAAGAATTTAACTCTTAAGAACTCTTTTCCTTCTTAACACTTCTGTGGCCAAGATGGAAATTTACTGTTAAGATTTACAGAGAAAAGGCTTTTGGGAAGAGATCCTGAACTATTGCTATTAACTTACCCATTTGTTTTCTCCAGGAATCACAGAGCTGTAAATAATTACCTGTAGAGAAAACAGACAAAAGGATTATCATTGCAGTTCAAGGCCTCTACTGCTTTATTTTGTACACCACAAAGTACAGATTTTCAATACCAAAACCAAGTGAAAGGGCACATGAAATGTCCCTTCTTTTTGCTGATACACTATTACAGATTTATTAATAGCTTATATTGATTATATTCTTTTTCTTGGCCAGTAAATGAAGTGTTTCCTTGAAGGAACCGAGGCTGATGACTTCCTGACCTTAAATGATGGAGCTGTGCATTGCTGAGTAACTTTTTGCCTTGCTTTACTTAGCAATTGGTATATGTAGCTGCAATTACGGTGCTCAAAATACATCATACCACGTTAACCAAAGGCAGATACATTTTAGGGAGTCCTTTCAGCTGGAAAAGCCTGTTTGGGGAATTTGGGATACGCATCCGCATATCAGATAGCGTGTGCCCTCTTTGGACCTCCCGAAGGATGAGTTGGGATGAGTTATGGAAAAGTTTACAGCAGCACCATCTACTGGAGAGCCCTTTGGTCGTGTTCTACGCTGTGTATTCCTTCCATGTATTCGAAAAGCAAAAAAGGAAAAGTTATGACAAGAGTTTCAAGCAGTAGACATTGTCCATTGCCGTATTTGATGCTGAGAGGGGTCTTCATGAAATCAGTGCTATACAAAGATCTCTCTTCTAGGCTGCTGCACGTCATTGGACCTACTCCTTCAAGTCACTGGAAAGAAAGAGAGAGTGGATGCAGTGTCCTCTTCCTGCACGCAGGGTGGAGAGACAAGCCTTGCTTTAAGGACAGGTTGCTGTGGTAGAGGTAGAGTATGGGTACGTTCATAGAGGAAAGATGCACCAGCTGGCTGCACCAGCTATGTGGGAACACTCAGACTGCCATTAGTACTTTGCAGGTTTGGATCTTTAAGAACTCTTGCGCTGCTGTTTCCTTTTTGTTAAATACAGTGTCCATTTTTCTCCAAAGTAATACTTGTAGAACACTGTGAGGTCACAGATTTCCCTGTGGAGAGACCCTGGCAATGAAGGACAGCCTTGAGTTCTGCTCTTGTTCCTCAAGCAGAGATCTTCTCTTTAAATCTCAGAACTGAAGTTCTGCACCTAAAACACTACAGCTTCACTAGGTAAACCAGTTACTAAGTCTCTTATTCCAAAGGATCAGTCTAAGAATTAAGACCGATGGCCTCAGGAACGCAGGTTGGAGGTGTATAAAATTTCTTATGATGTGCACCTATAAATGAATCACTATCACCTAATTTAAGGGCTCAAATCTTGCTGAAATCAAACCTGCATTCTTCCAGGACAAGCTGTCCTCCCATTCACCTAAAGCTCAACCATTCAACCTAAAGACAGGAAGGCTGCTTTTTACTGTCATTCATCTCTTTATATCTTGGTTCTTAAATAACCATAGAAATCTCTTTCCTGGGTGAAGAGGAGCACACCACAGACTATTTGTATATGTGTGTAACTATGCATGCTTTCTAGAAGTGCCATCCTCTCAGGTGGAATTATCAGGATTAATTTAAGGACCATTAAAGGACAAAACCCTTCTTAAAAATGGAATCAGACCAATTTATCTCGTGGTTTCCAAGAAATGCATTTAGGAAAAAAATCAGCTCCTTTGCATTTAGAACAGGCGATAATTTACTAATGTCAACACCCATCTAAATGGACTGAAGTGCTAAAGTGACTATTGCCATGGTGTCATTAAGACTCGTGTCTTAAAGGTTAGCAAGCAGATATACCTGGATTCCACTGGGCTTGGCTCCACTACACAGTCTAATGAATCTTTAAGAACAACAGCAAACCATGTCAGACATCTCACTGCTGATTTAATGACATTAATCTTTAGGAGACAACCTCTATCTTTCAGTCAAATCTGGAACAGCAAACAGGGTTTTAATGAAACAATCCAGCTATTTACCTTTCCTCACACAAATACCTCCAAGCACATAACGGCATCTACAAAACAGCACAGAATTCAATTGAAGAAGTTTAAATACAAACCCAGGCAGGAAAATATCATGGAAAACACATGGTTCTTTTACAGATTTTACCAGTTTTAATCTGAATTATTTTCAAGGTTTTTTTGTTTCAGTTTATTAATAATAATTATTATTTATTATTGGCTTATTAGCTATAATTATTATTGTATTATTATTATTAATCATTATGGAGCTTGGAGCAAGCTGCTCTAGTGGAAGGTGTCCTTGTGGCAGGGGGTTGGAGCTGGAGGAGCTTTGAGACCCCTTCCAACAGAAACCATTCCAGGATTCTATGATTTAACTACTGAGAGATACACATCTGAAAGGTTTTCCACTAACCTTCCTACAGGATTTCTGGATCTTTTTCCTGAGGGTTTGATCTGAATTTACAAACTGTGCTCTACCCCTGTGGTTAATCATAATGATTCTATTAAACATGCTTAATTTCAATACAACTAGTTGCATCCATACCTTGCAGGTTTGGTGTTTAAGTTGCAAGTAATGCAACTTTTAACATCTCGCTTCATTCCTCTTCTGATGCCCAAACACCAATGTATTATTTCCCTCAAGTTCCATCACTTCTCTACACTCCTGTAGGCAGCTCATTTGTTTCATCTGCAAATTATAGCCTCGTTTTGTTCACACCATACCCTGAATGTGAAGAGATGGAACGAGATGCGATCTGAGTCCTTGGGATGCAGCTCTGCTCCTTTTGTCACTCTAGAATTTGATGGTTGGTCTGCTTTTTTGATCATTTATCCCCAGATTAAAATCAGTTACAAAACTGATGAAAAATTAGCTCCCTCCTGACAATTTCAGTTCCTCCACCAGCTTAACATTGACATTTGAAAGTACAAATTTATTATCTTAAGTAGTTCATCATAAGAAAGTGATGCTACTAGAACAGAAGGACCAGGTTTTCAAAGTAGCTGTGTTTTCCCAAATGCCTCACAGTGCTATTAGGATTTGATCTGGTTGGAAACAGGCATTTTCCCCCAGAATATCTTTCATTTTTTAAAGGCAGAAATATGACCTCTTCATCTAAACCCCAAACATTCAATTTTCAGAGGAGAGGATCGTGGTGGTGCCATTGGGAAAGCTGGCAAGAGCTGACATTTTCCAGTGGAAACCAAACTGCTTCTGTGCACACACAGATACAAGATTTTATCAAAACAGGACAATTCATCATTAACAGAAAACTTTACATCAGCCCTACTCATCATTTCGAGGGATAACCCTGTACCAAAGGCTTATTGAATCATTTGGGTGCATACTCAAAGGGACAAAGAATTTCTACTACTCACATTTTACAAGGAGTCACATGGAAAGGACAAGGGGTGATAGGTCCAAGTTATTCCTGATTCCAATTGGATACAAGAGGGAACTTTTCACCATGAGAAACACCAGCCACTGGAATAATCCTCCAGGAACTGGTGGATTCCCCAACGTTGAACACTGTTAAGATTTGGCTGGACAGGATGCTGGGGCATCTAGTCTAAGTCTGCTTTGCCTGGAAAGGTTGGACTAGATGATCCTTGAGGTCCCTTCCACCGTGGGTTTCTGTGATCCCGAACACCCACAACATAGCACTGAAACCAGCAGGTAGAAAAGCCTGATTATTTCATTAAATAGATCAGACATTGAGATGTTGAAGCCCATTTAGTTTTGCTTGTCTGTTGTTTTTCAGCTTTTGGCCTATTTCAGCTGTCATTTTCTGACACATCAATATCCAGCGCTGCCTTTGTCCCTTATACCACTGTTTTGGTGGATTTGGGATAACTTCTTGTTTATCTTCAGCTGTTTGCCCTTCAGTTTCTTTCTTCCTCTTGCTTGACTTTCTCCTGTAACAGTTTGCTCTTTCTATTGGATCCACTTGGGCAGAATTTCCGTTTTCTCTGTTTGGCTCAAAAAACCTCTTAAACTCCACCAACAGACGAAATATCTGCTATTCTCATTGAGCAATTAAGGCTCTTTAGGCATGTTAATGAAAGGATGCAGACAAGTGCTTGAGCTATATATAATCACGGCCTTTTAGAAAGTGTCACCAGATACCCAGTAAAATAAATTCACTAATACTTGGTCTTTTAAACCCCATTAGAGAGCAAAGTCTGTGAGACAGCCTGAGCATCTCCTCAGGTCGTCCAGGTTCTTTGCTGCTTCTCATTGCCATACATGAACTTTCCAGATGAGATTCACTCATCTGATTATTTCCCTAGGGGATGGGAAGAGCACAGTCCTAATTAGCAATCTTTTTTGATATGAAATAAATATTAATTGCCTTTTTTAATCTGAAGGTGTCTACAACCCTTCCCTCACACTATTAATGAGAGCCACATTCTTTTCCACTTTAGTTTTATTTTAATCTGCTTGTTTTCCTTTTACTTAAACTTGCCAAGGCAACACCTCATAAATAACGGTTGGCATTGTGCTATTATTGAGAAAACACTGGGCTTTCTACTGCCTTTGTTTTTAGTTCTTTCCCTTGATAGGATAAGGGGGAATGGCTTTAACCTGCCAGAGGGGAGACTGAGATGAGCTCTTGGGCAGAAGCTCTTCCCCTTGAGGATGCTGAGGCACTGGCACAGGGTGCCCAGAGAAGCTGTGTCTGCCCCATCCCTGGCAGTGTTCAAGGCCAGGTTGGACACAGGGCCTTGGAGCAATCTGCTCTAGTGGAAGATGTCCCTGCACATGGCAGGGATTGGAAGAGGATGAGCTTTAAGGTCCCTTTCAACATAAACCATTCCAGGATTCTTTCAAGACAGTTTAAATGCGGCAGTGCAATGCTATGTCTCAACCTATACAACCATTCATTATATTGTATTTTTGTATCTTCCGTACCCATTATGCTTATACCATGTTTCTATTAAAGATAGAGTCCATCTAGCAACTATTAACACCCTGGTAAAAACAAGATATAAATCTAAGAACTGTTGAAACTCAAAGAATCACTCAACTTACTGTGATCAGCTATTCAAGATCCAAAATCTCATCACCCACTTCAGAGACAACTTTCAGTACATGGAATATGGTTCATTTGCTTGGTGAGTACATTTGAAGGAGGGAGAAGTACCTAATCAAGACTGTACCTATCCAAAGTATGAAGTGCATAAACAAATCTCCATCAGAAGAGACATGCAAACTGTGACAGATGTCAGTTATGTCACTTAAAGGGCAACTCAAAGACGCTGTGGTGATGAAGATGATGTAAAGTTCACCAATGAGCAGAAAATCAAACTGTATCCTCTATCTCACACAACAAATATTTCACGCTAACACTTTGTGGTGAATACATGTTCCTGTTGAAAAGGAAATCCAGGTTCTCTTTAGTAGACTAACCTTTCTTCTTCTTTCTGCTTTGAAAAACCATGGCAATTATATTTGGAATTACATTTATAACACAATTATATAAATATATATTATATTATATAAATATAATACAATTACATAATGGAAATATATCCCATATTTTTCAGTTTTCTAGAAATATCTGGAGGATTATATTTCTAAAACTATCAAAAGTAAAATTGTATAAATTCCTTTAAAGTGAACCAGGAGTGGATATTAGACACAATATATATTTTTTATAGCATTTTTAAATACTTATGGAAATATTTAAGGAATGTGGACTTACCCTTACAAAATACATATCTGGGATTAATCTAACAAGTGGCTGTCACAACTGCTCAATGTTCAAGGGCTAAGGCACCACAGATCAGGAAGTTAGAGTTGGCTTTCTAAGAAAGTGATTAGAAGTCATCAGCACAGGGGGATGATTAATACTGAGGACAGGAAACAGGGCATGGGACTTGTTGGCATGAAGAGCAGGGCTGGAAGAAGAAAAACATACTGCAGGAGGAAAATGGAAGCTCTCATTTCCATCCAGTGCTGGTTTTCCTCAAGTGAACCCTTTTTTTTTTGCTCTTCTGTGCCATGTTTCCCTTTTAAAACAGTAAAGACGTTTCCTAACACAACATCCATGGAAATCATCTTGCCACAAGATACCTCAGGAACACATTAGCTTTCCAACTCCTCTTCAGTAAGGGAGGAATGGCAGAAAGAAGAAGCAGGCATGAAAGCCTTGGGAGTACTTTTCTTATTATTATCACACCATCGCATCTGAAGCAATTCCAGGATTCAAGCCAGGATCTTTGACATGAGTATTTGTAATGTTGAGCTGAAATACCAAACTGAGAGGCAGTGAAGAGCTGTCTGCTAAGTCAGAAACCTCCTATGGGGTTTCTAGATGTATCTGTCTTCTGAAGATGAAAGGCAAAAAGATATCCAGAAGCTTTTCTGAACTGAGAGAGCTTCAGGACCCAGGGTGATGTGCAGACAGAACGTTTTGCAAGGCTTTTAATCCCTGACACAGCAGCCATTTCATTTGAATGTTCCATTCCTGCAGCCACGGGGAATTCTGTAGCTTGCTAAAGCAACTGAACACATTCCTCAAAACAATGCAGTGGGTCTTTATTCTGAAAGCAAAGCTAATAAAATACAGCATCCTGTGTTGTACTGATGACAGCCAGCAAGTCACTCGCGGCACTACGAGAATCTCTGCTTTTAGACCAACAGGCATATTATGGACTGTTTTCTCCATCTGTTCTCAAAACAAATGCCAACATGGTCAAGGTGTCAGAACATCCCACTGAAAATTGGATCAAAGAAGTGGCCTGAGCTGCTGTGCCAGGACTGGAGCCTCTGCAGAGACAAAATCTGCAGAAATAGAGCAAGATAACAAATCCAGAAAACAGTAATTCAATGGAACAATCCTGGTTGGATTTTTTGGCTTTCATGCAGAGTTTGTAACCCAAAGGAGTCGATGAAAGTTAAAATAAACAGTGAAAAGAACTGATCCTTTTACCAGGCAAAGTTAAAAGCAGAGATTGTCAGTGCTGATAATTGGAGTCCTTAAAACACACAGAATCATAGAATAGTTCGGGTTGGAAAGGACCTCAAGATCATTCAGTTCCAAACCCCTTGCCATGGGCAGGGACACTTCACACTAAACCATGCCACCCAAGGCTACGTCCAACCCAGCCTTGAACACTGCCAGTGATGGAGCACTCACAACTTCCCTGGGTAACCCATTCCAGTGCCTCACCACCCTTACAGGAAAGAATTTCTTCCTCAGGTCCAATATAAACTTCCCCTGTTTAACTTTGAACCCATTACCCCTTGTCCTATCACTACAGTCCCTAATGAGGAGTCCCTCCCCATCATCCTTATAGGCTCCCTTCAGATACTGGAAGGCTGCTATGGGGTCTCCACGCAGCCTTCTCTTCTCCAGGCTGAACAGCCCCAACTCTCTCATCCTATCTTCATAGGGGAGGTGCTGCAGCCCCTGATCATCCTCGTGGCCCTCCTCTGCACTTGTTCCAACAGTTCCATGTCCTTTTGATGTTGAGGACACCATCTTTAGAGTTGGTGTTGATCTGCTGCAGAGGCATCCCATTGTCCCAGTGAAGACAGAAGCTGAATACTATATTGAAACCAGCACCAGACAACTACCTGTGTGTGTGACACAATCCCTTCTACACACCTAAACAGCCCCAAAGCCCTATCCCAATACACCAAAAGCTGTGGCTAAGGAAACGTGTAACGTGATGAGTGAGCACTGGTTACTTCTTTGAAAAACCTGTCATCCTCCCACATGCCTCAAGTTGCCTCTTCCTAACCTGACGTTAAGGATTGCCTCATCACAGAAAGACAGACAAGGAAAGGTACAAACAGGATGGGTAAAAGAGGTGACTCACACCTTGAGAGGCTGCAAGAAGAGAAAAGGAGAATGATGGTAGAGGAGGGGGTGCCTGACATGGGCACAGTGCAAGAAAGAAAGGAGGCTGTGGGTAAAAAAACTCTTTGATGGAAGTAGAAAACAATGCACAAAAATCACACATTGGGGATGGTTAAAATCTCTCTTGAGAGCAGCACAATTTCTTAAAGGCTGGAGAAAATGGTACTTGAATAAGAGCAAGTACCTGGGAAATGGGAGCCAGGAAAGAACAATGAGATGGACACCTATGGGGATGTGCATGTGTATCCGTGCTCTCTATTTATACTCATGTTGTTGAGGCTACTTCTTGGCTTTGGGATGTGCTGCCTGCTTCCCCTTGCCTGGAGAACATCATGGATAGAGAGGAAACTGCATATAGAGCACAGCTCAGCACTGAGTGCTGACACCTCCAGATGATGAAATTAGGAATTGAACATGTCCTGGCTGAGTTCTACCCTCCTGAGGAGCCCAGCCAGCCCAGCTGAAGCAATTGGAACACACCACATCTTCCCTTAAATCCAGATGTCCTGTGCAGCTGCCTGTTAAATATCCATGGCTAACCCAGACTTACTGACCACAATGTCACTGCCATGGAAAGAGGCACATGGGACAGGAGAGGTGGAAGTTGCAAGAGGAGAGGAGGACCTGCCTTTTGGCAAAGGCAGACACCACCACATCACTCCCACTCGACTGAAGACAGCAAATCCAAGCTTACAGTCAGTCCATCTCTCCCTTCCTCCCTCTTTTCAGTCCCTGTAATGTACAGCGGTAAGGACCAGTCTTTGGCACCTCATCAGAGGAAGCAAAACCCAATTTTACCAAGACCTGAAGGAGTTTCTGTGCCCAGAAAAAAGCTCAAACTGGTCGCAAAGTCCAAATCATCCAGGCAAGCACTGAAGTTTACAGTGTGTTTTCTTCTCCTGTGATAGTTAGAAGATGCCTGTGGCTTCAGAGCTCCCACGTAACCATAAACCATCACGTTCCTCTGACTGACCAGAACTTGTTATTATGATTTGCGTATTAAAACCCTGTGTTTTCCACCTCTTGAGTGCATAAACAACAGTTTAACCTTTATCCCAAGGCATATACACCCTTCTCCTCCTAGAAAAATGAATTCATGCTTAGCAGTCAAATCACTACCAACCTGACCTTTAAACACATCAGTGTTTCTTGGAAAAATATTATGGCTGAGATGCCTACTGTGGTAAACAATATTAGCTGCTCCAAGGCATTGTGGAGCCATGCTGTGTGGAGCCTTATCAAAATAAGGGGGTGGAAATCAATGGGGACCGCAGATCTTCTGACAAACTCCACAGGATATGAAGAACAATGTAAATGTAACGGTCCTGGCAGATATATTTCTGTATTACTGTTCCAGAGATAACAGCGAAGGTGAATCATTTTCCACCACCTACAGCACTGAGTTATTGCAGATTCTGAAGGGACCATATTTATTTCATTGGTAGGTAGCAATTTACTTAGCTGAAGATCATTATATTTATGTGTCTGTGAAATCCTCACAATAATTATGTATTTGAGCTGTCTCAGAAGTGCTATATATATTCTCATTAGTCATGTACTTCCAAGGATATGATCATTCTTTTTTCCCCTCCAACAACCTTTGCGATGCGAGTGCGAAGCACTGCACTGCACATGAACCTCCAGTCTTGGAGTTTGCTTAAACTCCAGTTTAATCACACAGCAGGGTGGCCTATATTCAAACGCAAATGCTAAAGCATGCTATGAAATATCTTCATTTCCTTAAATGACTGCACTGGAGAGCTTACTTAAAACAGACCACACTGTGCAACAAAACAGAGAAGGAGATGGGGGAAAAGTCCTCTGTTTGATATTACTTTTGAACAACTTGCCCAAAAAAGGTCATGACAATGCCTCGAGCAGGGTAAAGAGATAAAGGCGAAGGGGGTTTTCTTTGCTTCCACTCCTTTCTTTGCCATGTATTCAATTCTCCCTCTCCAGGCAGAGACAGGACCATTTAATTCTCTTTGATGCACTTCAGAAGGCTCTTATGAAGTGTTTTCAAAACACAAAACATTGTAGGAGTCCAAATGCAAGCGGTTGGTAGGCCTTGAAGCTCGAGGAGAGCAAACCCAGTATCACTGCTCTGTGATGAAACACACCTGATGCTAAAGCTTTCAGCCCTCAGACCAGAAGATCACTTTTTCCTCTGCCCCAGCCTGTTACCCTCTGCAATGTTCCTGCCATTAGTTTGATTCCCTCCTTTTTAAATGCAACAACGGGAAGAGGAGCCGTGCTGACAGCTCTTCAGGCTGAAGGTTCTTGCTTGTGATTAATGGTCATATTCCATCCTCCTGCAGAAAGTTTGAGCCAAAAAAACAAGAGCTTTAAAACCATTCATCACTTGCATCACTACTCTCACTCTGTCTAGTTTCTTATTTATCTGAGTATCTTCCACAAGCAATAAGGAAATGGAATCACTTATAGTTTCCTCTACCACCCTTGCCAAAACTGGTCAGCTTTGTAGTTCGTTTCTCCTGGTTTGGATGATGCATTTTTCTTCTTCCTTTTTGAAAATGCTGAACCCATGACACATGCATAGAAAACTCGATATTACATCCATATATGCAACATAGTGAGTGAGAGTGGACAAAGCAGACAGAGGCACCATGAGCTTGACACAGTCCATCGGCAATGCAGGACAACTACCAAAATCAGGAAGCAAAAGGTTAGAGGATAAGTTCCACCTTGGACTGTATAAGCAAAGGTTGAAACAAAGATAAAGAGTTCTCACTCATTTTGCTGCTTAGAGAAGTTGAATCATAGAACCCCAGACTGGTTTGGATTGGACATGACCTTAAAGCTCATCCAGTCCCAACCCCTGCCACGGGCAGGGACACCTTCCATAGAGCAGCTTGCTCCAAGCCCCTGTGTCCAACCTGGCCTTGAAC
>JASSUY010003384.1:0-26334 GCA_032466535.1 Forpus xanthops | reverse complement strand
TCACCCCCTCCCCGGCCCCTCTTCCTCCCGCCGCCGCGCTTCCTCCCCGCTCCCTAGGCCCTGCCCCCGGCACGCTCCCGCCGCGCTGCGGCAGCGGCAGCCGAGAAGCGGGACGCGGCGTCCCGGCAAAGCGTCCTCCCAGCGCTGGCCAGGCCCGGCCCCGCAACTCCTCCTCTTCCCGGGCTGTTAGCGGAGAGGGATGGGATGCGCGGGTCGGCGCGGGCCTCCTCGGCCCAGCCCCACGCTCCTCGGGGGTCCAGCCCACCCGCTCCTCAGTGCGGCGGCGGGAAAGAAGGTGTAGGGGAGTGCCCGCCGCTGCCTCCCGGCTCTGTCCTCCCGTTGCCACAGGGAGAGCGCCAGCCGCTCTCCCTGCCTCTCTGCCCCTACCTCTGCTCCCCGGGCCCGCGGCGGGTATTTACCTGCCGTGGCTGCGCAGAGCGGGACCCTGGGGCCTCTGGCAGCCGGAGGAGGCGGCGGACTCCGTCCCGCTGCTGCCGTCCCCCAGTGAAGCGGGCAGGACGGCGCCGGGACCTGCCCCGGGAGGCGTTACGTAAACCGGCGGCAGCGGCGGCTCCGAGCGCCACGGGCAGGGAGGGGCCCGGACACTCCGTCACCCGGCAACAGGACTCAGCTCCCGGGCGGACCGCGCCGCACGCTCCGCCCCGTATCCTTCCGCCCGGAGCGTGGCTCGTATCCCGCCGCTCAGCAGCGCAGGCCGGCCCGTGAGGTTGCGGTGAGGCGGCTGCAGATGAGCCCAGCTCTCCGCCGGCCTTGCTGTGGGCCGGCTTGGCCCAGCCGACCCCGTCCCGCAGTACGCGGGGCCCGGCGAGCCGGCTCCATGGCAGGCCGCCGCGCAGGAAGGGCGGGCGGAGGAGGGGAAGTATCGCTCTGCCGCGGGTGCAGTGTCACGGCCCGCCCCCGCCCCGCCCGCCGGGAGCTGAGGAGAGAAAAGGGACGGGCGGGGCGTTTGAAAGTCACCGGGCGGGCGGGCGGAGGGAACGCGGCTCAAGGGCCGCCCGAGCCAGGATGGCGGAGCTGTCTGCCGGGACAGCTGACACGCGGGCGGGCGGTGATGTCTCATATCGGTTCACCTTACTGCCGCCTTCGGAGGGACGGAGCAGGAGCCACCCTCGCGCCCTCGGGAGGGCGGGCAGCCGGGCTGTGCGGTGGCGACCGAGAGGGGAGCGCCCAGGGCCGCGGCAGGAGGAAATGGGGGGCAATGATGGAGTGTAGCGGTGTGCTTAATGCGAGGGCCTTTTGAAATCCTTTAGCCACTCTGAGGGTAAGGTGAGCGAGTAAAGCTTATTTTGCTGCTCAATAAGAGCCCCTCTGGAATGAAAGTTGTCTTTATAAGTTTTATGCCATTGAAAGTAGGTGAGCTCCTCAGGAACCGGGAATATTTTATTCCACCTGATTAAATGCCAGTTTAATCAGAGCTGTTTACACAACTATGGAGTAATGAAGCAGCAACATTTTTGGCATAGTAGATGGGTGAAAATGAGCCACTCTAAGGCTGAAAACATGACAGAAGGTGCACCGAAGTACTAATTAAGCTTCTTGAGAAAATAATAGTGCCCTTTTCAGGTATACACTATCACCTTGTATTTCTCAAATACATGAACACATACGGGTCTAAGGAAAGTCAATATTATATAAAGATGTCAAAACCAGTTTTCTGTCCGTGGTTTTCTTTCTTTTATACCCTGCTGAATGCGTGGCTCCTAGAGTTCTGAAATGCGGTATGTCATTCACATTGGCCAAGACTACCTCTTCTGTGGAAACTACATCTTCACTCACTGGAACCGAGTTAATCCTTGAGAAGATAATCCTCCCCCACCCCAGAGGAAGTCCTGTTTAGGCCTTTTGACAAGTTAAGCCTGCATATAAAAGTATGTCTGGTAAGACACATGAATGCAAGCCAAGATAGTTACCACTGCCTCCCAGCTTATGTACTCATTTCCTGATGCAGGAGCAGCATTGCTTTATTTTTGTTTCAGCTGGGGTTTGCTTTTTTCAAACAACCTTAGCACATAATTTGGGCTACCCAAATTTAAAATATGCAAGATTCTGTAGCTACGTGAGCTACCAATGTTCTCTTAAATGCTGCCAAGGCAGTAATTGATGTCATATGAGCATGCAGTTAATCAGCTTGGCCTTCTCCAAACCTGGAAGGAGTATTATGGGAGCGCTCTACAGAGCAGTGCTTTAAGCCCTGTGATAGAAGGACAGCGTTGTTTTTTGAACCATTTAATTACCGTTCAAGTTATTTTCGTGTTATGAAAAGCTGAAACTGAAAAGCTCTGGGGGGGGGGAAATCCTGCTGACTGTTTTCTGCTGAGTCATTCCGCTGGTTTATCAGAAGCATGTCACGAACGCTGTAATACAACTCGCACCAATCGCAATCAAATCTGCTTTTGTTTGTGAGCTCAGAATCTGAATTCCCCTTTTCAAGTTAGAAATAAAATACAGCAAAATATGGGACACCTGGGATTTGTCTGTAATAACAACTAGCGTCAATTTAAATCAATCTCCATTCAGTCTTTTGGATGTGTTCTCAGTATATTAGTAATGTATATCACTAATAGGAATCCACTTACCTTATGTCACCCTTTCTTTAATTTTTTGTTATTCTCTCTGAAAGCTCTGTAGAAAGGACAGATGCTAGGAATATCAGTGTTTTAATAGCACAAGTCAGTGTATGGGAGCTACTGACAGATTACTCTGAATATCCACGTAGTTGTTGCGTGATATTTCAAATTGTCAGTTCTGCTTTTGTGGTCAGATCTCTGGAATCCTGACAGTGTTTTTTTTTTTTTTTGTTTGCTTGTTGGTTTTTGTTGGGTTTTATTTTCCTGACAGCCAACCCTATTCCAATCTGGGTTTGGCAAGCGCTTCAGAAACAGCTGGTACATGACCATATGCTGTGCTGGCGCTGCTGTGAGCTTATTTCCCACTTGTCCTCCTGGTCAATCAGAGCTGCTCCATGTGCTGAAGGACAGCTGGTCCCTTGGCATGCAAAGCAGCTAATGAACTTTTCCTCCAGAAGACCGTAGGGATAGATACAGCATGCTGACTTTCTGAACTGCTATCAAAGATGGAGGTTCTCTAAAGGAACCCTGTTTGTTGCCTCTGTGGGACAACCTACACACAGTGAGAACAACTCAGTGGGCGTGTGTGAGAGGTGACAGCATTTGTCTGGAAAATGAAGGCAAAATGATCTGTGTTGAAAAGAATGCTAAACCACATCTGAGTGACTGATGCACTTGTGCTTTTAGATGTTCAGCCTCAGCAAGTACTGCTGTTTTCCTTTTTCATTCTGACTCCTGCTGGGAAGGGTCTCCAATAAATTTCTAGAAATAGTATCTATTTTACCATATTTTACCTTGAAGGAAAAGTTGCACATCACTTCAGTATTACATAGTCACAGCTTGTAAGCATTTTACCACCAGCCATCCATCTTACTTCCCTAAAACTGGTCAGTTTATAATATTCCCTAAAATTTCCTGCTAGATGCAATAAAAAAAAAATAAAAAAATAAAAAATTTCCCTGAGCAGGGGTTCTGTATCAGTTGGCTTTGAAAGTCATGATAAGCAATCATTAGACAGTCCTTTATTGTTCACACTTCATAAACTGTTCATATGAAACGCTTCATGGACAAATCTGCCCATTCAGCGTTTTAGAAATTGAGATAGAGCAACATTCAGGAGGAAATAAATGTAATTTAAGAACAAAAGAGATCATCTAAGTGTGCAGGATTAAATAAAGATTCACAGAATCAGAATGGTTTTGTTTGGAAAATACCTTAAAGACCATTTAGTTCAAATAGATACATAAATCTGTAGATATTTTTGAAACCCAGAAAATGAATGGTCCTTAATGTAAGGTGAAAGAAGGAACATTCAACAGATACTTGATGTGTTTTATTGGGTATCTTGATGGACAGCTTCAGCAGTATATAATTATCTCTTTGAAACTACTTTGCTTAATTGCTTGAAAGGTTGCCTAACTTTTTTACTACTTTTCACCGTCCATTTCAGGTTCTGAGCAAAGAGTCATGCAAAACATTCACACCTCTGAAAGTAATAACTCTGTTCAAATGACACCTTCAAAAGGCATTCCTCAGCACTGGATCAGGTTTCAGATTCCTTTTTACTGATCCTTCTTTCCTAATAATATCCTGGCAGAGCGAAAAAGCAAGCTGTAGACACCCACAGCATCAGAGGGCCATTTCATTGTCAGCATCAAGGACCTCATCTACCTCAGTGAATGGAAAGTAACAATAAATTTTATCAGGATCAGCATTAGACTGATGTTTCAGCCTTTCTCCTGACAGAGAGAAGATTTCCATTCGCTGGTTACAATCATTTTAATAGGAATGCACTAGCATTTGGAAGATCTGAATCACTTGAAAAAGCAATTACATAATTCAAAGTGAAATTATTTGCTGTTTAACACAACCCTATCACTATAACCTCAGAATGTATTTTTGCTTTCTTTGAATGCAAATAGCACATAGGAAACTGCCACAGAAATTGCATGTCAGGCAGTGCTGTTCTGTAACAAGGATGTCTGGGTTTGGTGTTGGTATTTGGGACACCACATGTATTTTAAAAGCTATTCTGCTTCAGTGGACTCTTACCTTTTTTCATCCTGCAGCACTAACAGTTGGGAAACCCTAATAACAGGTTTAGAAACCTTTGGGAAGTCTAAAATAACATGTGAACAGGAGTCTGTCTCAACATGCTGCTCTGTGCATAAAACAGACCACCTGAATTCCACCAGAATACTTGGAGAAGATGTGAAAGAACTATGATCATTGCCTACACCACTTTGGACAAACAGCCAACAGTACAAAAGATAGTGAATATAAAGGCTTTATGCTACATAATGAATGTATAAGTCCAAGAACCTAGATACAGCATTTGAAACAGTAAATGAAGGAATAGCTTTCACTACTGGTGTAATGAAAAGACTGCATGAAGTACATTGTTACAAGAATGAAATCAATTGTCCAAGTGGTAAAATACAAAGCAAATATTATGCGTAATTGCATTTTAAGGCCAGTTTAGTCACTGTAAAATATACCAATGTCTCAAAATTTGATCTTTATTTGATAATGTATATGTAGAAGAATTTGATGTCATAATGTGGTACTAATTTAATTGCATTATATTTGTTGCTACATCAGCTATTGTCAAGCCATTAAGTTAATTACATGTTAAGTTTTAAACTAGATGAAACACATGATGACATCTGTTTTTTTCCTATTTACTACAGCATTCCAGAATTACCATGTTGGAAATGTCTGAGGTTTTGGCAGCTTGCTGTCTTACAAATAGTTTATGAATACAATTAACCGTCCTTGAGTACCCTGCAGCATCAGCAGCCAATCCTTGCCTTCCTTGTCAGAAATACAACTATTGTTCCATACTAATTCTACCAACCGTTTTTAGGTTGGTTTATTTCAGATATTGGCCATATTCTCAGTCAGTGAAAATGCTGAAAACAGAGTTAATCATTATAAACTAGCTGGCAATCTGACCACAGATTGTGGAATTATATACTAAAAGGTTCATTCCATCTGTATTAATAATCTTTGTGAAACAAAAAATGAAAGAAACACATGAAAGTGTTTCAAGTTCTTAAAGTAGCAGTTGCATCAAAGGAATTATGCTTCTCATCCCATGCATCAGCATTTTCTTAACATGATACTGTGTTGCAGACCCTAGTAAAAGAAAAGGTCCTTTGTGTGTTAATGGCTTATTATCCTGGCACTTTGACATTAAGTTTTGAATGATCAAAAAACCTTTCTTATCTGATCCCATGGTAAAAAAACTGCAAAGCAAAAAGAGGGCATGTTTTCAGATGCTTAAAAAACGTTTTGAAAGCTGTGGCAGATAAGGGAATCTGTATGCATGACATATAGGCTGTAATAAACTTATCCTGCTTTTCTGTGTGTACTGTTTTATCTGTGTGGGAGCAGAAGAAAAAATGGCCATTGCTGCTTTCTATCATTGCTATTTCTATCGAACTGATAAGCTGGGAAGTGCTGCCATTAAAAATAACTAATTCTTTTGATATCAAACAACCATTAGGAGTGGCTTATAATATCAGCAGCCATTACAAAGGACTCATATAGAACAGGGAAAAAAGGTCGAGTTTGACAAAAGCAACATTTATAAAGGGTATTGAATCCTGACCAAAAAAAAAAAAAAAACAAAATGCTATTTTGATCTTAGGAAAAAAAATGGTTTGGAAATACATGCTGAGCTCTAGTACCTGCATTTCCAAACCTGTAACTGCGCAAAAGAGAGATTTCTAGCCTGTGTGATTGACTACAAGACTGTCCGCCTGAAATAGAAAGCATTGAGCAGCATGAGAGAAGGAAAGGCTGTTTTTCTGTCAAGTAGCTAATATTTCAGTACTTTGCAACTATGCTCATATGCTCTCTAAGTATCTTTCATGTAATTCTAACTTGCTTGTAATTCTAACTGAAAGATATTTAGACAGTCTTTTGAAAACTTACTCACTGGAACTTCTTAATGGGAGAAAACCAATCTCTCTTTCCACGGCAAATTTCCTATGTATATTTTAAAGGTGTTTATCTGAAGAAAGTTAGCTCTGTTGTACTACTTATTTTAAGGTTTCATTAGGATATAGTGTTGAAATAGATTTGTCTTTTGACTATTTCAGTATCAAATGCCAAGAGATAAAAAAGCAGGCATAGCTTTAACTGATTGAATGAAAATTGCTGTCCTGAAGTTAAAAAAACTTCCCACATTTCAACAGTTAAAGAGGTCATGTAATAAAGGAATCATTAAACATCTAGACCCAGGCAGCTTTTCCAGGTGTGGGGCGAAGGCAGGTCATTTCCCCAAAGAAACCAATATTTTTTTTCTCTAAGGCTGATCGTAGGCCCAGCTAGTGCTAAATCATGAACCTACTGTGATCAGACAACACAAGGAGGAGGCACTAAAGGCTGAGCTAATCAAGCTACACAAGGAGGTGTGTCAGAGGAGAATATTAGATACCAGTTTTGATTAGATACCAGGTTTGGGGCACAACTGCAGATCACATGATAGATTGCTTGGACTTGATTTCTTAAAAGGGTTAAAAAGAATGCAGTATCTTTAAATAAGAGAACAGTTTATTTTTCAGAACAAGTATTTTCTTCCTAAATGTCAATGTCAATATTCACAGAGGTGAATAAGAATTGGCAGCCAAGGCCATTGGTTTCTGGCTTATTGAAGTCTTTTGGTTTTGCAGATTTTATTCCTGGGAGCACACTTTCACAGACACATGTGCTCCTGTACACTGAGCAGTACTTCATTGCAAAGTTTTTCAGGTAGGAAATGGTATAATTAAGAAGCAAGCTGAAAATTCCATGCTTCACTGTTGTGCATGAAAGTGATTTCCATATCTGGAATTGAAGCATTGCTGTGCCAAAAAGTATTATGACATTTCTCCCACAGTCAGTGAAATGCTATAAGCTTGTGTAAGAACAGATTCAGGGCACCTGCACAAGGCACTGGCTTCTCTGTCTTGACTGCCCAGGGCTGCCCGATCATCCAGGATTCCTGTGTACTGAAATGGGGAACTGCTTAGAGCTTATGAGTGGAAAACACTGTTGAAAATCATCTAAAGTCAGCAGGTTTACCTTTGCCAGAATTAATTCTGGACAGCAAGATATTTTTGCAAGTAGGGGCCATGTGGGGCCCCACTTCACATCCATATGGCTGCATTTTCTTCTCACTCCTCAAAAACAGTGTGACTGCATCCAGGTTTCCTGTTGGGGATGGTTCTTGGCATGTGCTGTCTCCAGATGATGCTAAGCAGTTGTTATTGACCAACTGCAGTAACAGTGAAGGACTATGTAGTCCTGTGTTCATGTCCATGGTCTTGCTTTATATGCCACTGTAAATGTGACTTCAGATTTCAAAATGCTGTTTTGTGTCTTCAATGCAGGCAGGTAACAGTGGAGGATGTAGCTCTGGCAGCCTCTTCTCAGAAGATAGAAATGTTTTTTCTAGGATCTTTTAAGTCTTGAGTAAGCTGAACCCACTGATTCCGTTTTTCTGAAGGAATGAGCAATGGTGGAATGCATAGGATACAGGCAATTCCTCATCCCTCTTGTTGCAATTAGATTATTGTTCAGAAAGGAAAGGCAGAACTGAGGAGAGTATAAAAATGGACCCAAAGTCCCTGTATCTTGTTGCTGAAGATACTGTTTTGAAATTGAAAGTCTAAAGTCTTGGAATTCAAAGTGTATTTCCATTTTTATGTATGCAGTTTATCCAGCTCTGTAGTGCAAAATGTAAATACTATATCTATCTCATTAATGAGTTACTGAGAGTTGAGAGGAGAGAGGATATGGACCTCATCCTAAACTGTTCTCTACACTGCTGTTCTGAGCAGTCTTCTGGCAAAGCTCACTTCACGGGCAAAATAAGTGCTAATGTCAGCTGGGAGTACTAAATGGATTTTGAGCTAAATTCAGTGCTATTCATGGATTCTAGGTGTGGGAATAGGCTCACTAGAGATAAGTTTAGACACGTCTTTCTCAGTTACAGCTGTAAGAGTTCAGTTTGGGATAGTTTTAAGTAGGGGGGGGGGTCTTTGCAGAAAAATTTGCCATCTGATACAGAAACTGGTAAATTTTAAGCTCTTCCACAGATAATAGGTGACCTCAATTGCGCTCTCAAACTTTAGGCACCATGCAGATCGGAGCTGTTACCAAGCTGGTAGGGGGACCAATGAGCAGAGATAGGCTTTTGTAACTGAGATGTGTTATTTGCTCTCTGTTCTTCCAGATAAAGCAGGCAGCTTTCCTCCTTACAGTCACTCACCTTTTAAATGAGGGGTGAACTCCTGTAGTTTGGATACAGCACCATAAGAAACTTGATACATTTTCTGTGTGTCTGTGCAGTATTTCTTCTGTGAATGAGGTTAACCATATGTATGATACCAGCCTTCATGTTCCTTGTTTCATAGATTTACTACCAACTGTCTGGTAATGTATTGTGCAGTGAAAGTGAGGTATTCAGCTGCAGTTTCTTTTCAGCAAACTCATTAAGTGACTTTTCTAGACAGTCAGTGTTTGTCATTATTTGTGACAGGGGAGTTTTGAAAGTTATTACACAAGCCAGTGGTAGGAAGAAGTACTTCCAATGTACATTAAAAGTACTGCCCCATTTGTTTTACAAAGAAAACCTCATCTGCAAAGTAATAACTGCCCGGTTTCACTGCTTTTTGTGGTCTCCTGCAAGGTCAATGATAATTGCTTACATTTTTCTGTGACTGGTTCCAAATTCTGAGTGTATGGTTGATTGCATCAAGTATTCTGCTTTCTATAGTTCCATGAGATGATAACAAACTTCCATGATGTATTCATTTATTTATATTTTTACCCATAGATGCAGCAAACATTAAAACTGCATACCTTTTTCCAGCTTACCATCCCATTGCAGAGGCTAACCTGAGGCATGGCTCATCTGGAACAGCAAGGTTTTGAGTTTATGCAGCATACTTCTTTGCTTGTGCTATTGATTTTCAGGCGATTTTCTTTTAATTCTGTAATGATTAGGTTCTCCAGTGCACTTGTCTTATTTTTCATGGTGGTAGGTTTTGTAATGTCAGCTGATATTTTATTCCTTTGGCACACCTATCATTTGCATTCACATAAGGCACTGAAGGTGCTCATTATTTTCAGCTAACAAGTAATCTCATTCCCACTTAATTTGAAATACATTGTTCTCTGTATCCTAATTTTGGCTTTTACAGTTACTTGCCTCATTTCATTTGTATTACACTGCACCATGTTTTAATACATCATATTTAAAGCCCGCAAGATAAAACATCACAATAAATAGATACATAGATATAATTGCAATGGAAACATTATGGCAGCTAGGGAGGTTGGCATGATTTGTCACCTGTCAAGAGCACAATCATCATAGGCATAGTGGACCATATAGTACTGCTACACTGAGTAGAAGCTCAGCCTTTCCTCTGGTCTCACCAGGCTCTCAGCTTTCCCAGGTCTGACTAGAGGTTGTGCCAACACATTTCTGCACTCACACAGACTAGCAGCAAGAATTTTCTACAGACTCTTGTGATAGTATTACTGTAGCAGAAATCCATTTCCAGAAGGAGCTGAGAAGGCTTTTCAGAGGTTCATGGATCTGTGTTCTCCACTTTTTTTAACCCTGGAGCTGCTGTTGGGCAAATATGCCAGTCACTGCTTGCCAAGTGATGGGAAACCACGGATGTACCTCCGGAATTAGTCATTTCCTTTCATCTCCATTTCAAGGTTGTTCAAGATGGTAGTGGTGGTACAAGAGGAATTGTCTTGTGGGCTGTGTTTAGCTTGCACAACACCCACGGCAGTGTATCATATTTGCAGACAAGACCATTTACTGTTTGCAGTGCCTAAATGTCTCAGTAAGAGATTAATTAATGCAAATGAAAAAAATAAGCTTTGAAATTTAAGTTATCTGTTTGAGAAAGTTTTACCACATCCAACTGTGTATGCTGCTTTTGTCTTGCATAAGGGCTGTTTCTTTCACTTTCAATTCCTTTTCCATATGACATCAAATAATCAAAAGAAGCCATTTGTACACTCTGGTATAAGGTAGTCCACAAGAAGTGACAGCAGATATTTCTATTATATTGGAAAACCCTCTTCTGAAAACAAAGCATTAAGCAATTGAGTGCACTTAGTTTTCCAGAAGGGAGCATACCCTGTAAGCCCCAGGGCCTGGAAAGGCTTTGGGGAAGGACTGTGTGATTTCTGTCACACTTTGACAGGGTAGAGCATATATAAAAGGTTCTAATAGTTTTCCACCTCCTGCATGCTGGCAGTTCAGCTGTGGACTTTCAGAAAGCACGGAGTAACAATGATGCAGCTGATATTTCAGGTTAGCAAAATGTCAGAGAAGGTGCTATGCAGGGCTGAATCTATATTTGCCTGGTTAATATCCACAAATCCCTTACTCCCCTGAGAAAAAGAAAATACTGGTGTTGCAAAGTTTGTTGCACAGGTTCATGAAAGTAAAAGCAGAGATCTATAAATATACATGAATATGCTAATATTTATTCATGTCCACAAATTATACAGTTTGTTTCAGATAGGAGCGCTGAATGGTATGTCTCTGTATTTCTCAGTATAAGCATACATCATTTCCATGCGTGTTTCAAGAGTCTGACTGAATTCTTGAAGGTGAAAGATAAGGGAATGTGGGTTGTGGAGCACTGAGATAATGCCAAGAGTCACCTGCAGGGTATATAAAGGGTGGAGCTACCAAACTTACTACAGCTGACCTCACAGAAGTTGAGTGTTTAAGTTGTCCCAGTGTTATTTAATGCATTTTTTAGTGTCTCATGATCTCCTAGATCTCTTCTGGTGGATTGCCTGGAGACTGTCCCAGTCACAAGGAAATACCAGTTTATCATGATAAATATTCTTTCAAGAATACGTGTTGTTAAATTGCTCTTTTAAACACTGAAGGGTAGCCTAAGCCTTAAATGTGTGCCGAGATCCTGATTTCACTGGGATTTAATCACAGGTTAAAGCAGTTTCCTAAGTTAAGGGCCAGAAGGATATACAATTTGCAACTAATTAAACAGGAAGAACACAACCTGTTAAGATCCTAGACTGCTCTCATCATCTATATTGACATGTTTACAATATCATTTTTATACAAATCTGAGCAAAAATAGAGCTTTTTAGAAAGTGTTCATAATTTGCACAGTGTTTTCAGGTAACCGCATGGAACAGGATGAAGGGACACAGGCAGGAAATCGGTAAGAGAAGGGAGTACATCAGAGCCCGCCTCTGAATCTCCTTGAACTGAGAAGTCATTGAATTTGGAGAATTAATTCAAACCCATCTCTAGGAAACATGATTTGGAATGGCCAGGAGATGCTGGGATGATATCCAAAAGACAATTAATAAAGCAAAAGCTATTCATATATTTCATGACATGCATCCTGCCAGACAGCTCAGTAAAATTTGTATTGGTAAAGCCAGTGGGGCCTAATCACTGGTATGCAGAACGGTACCTTTAAATATTGGAAACAATTACCAGGAATTGCAGAATAAACCATTTTCATACCTAGGAATTTTTTTCTTACAGAAAATAATATAGTATTATAATTCAAAGATTCAATGCCATATAAAGAGAATATCTTATGTATACTATGAATACAGGAAATGCAAAAAAGGAAAGGAGTAGTCCCTTATGAAATAGATCAAATAATTTGACACATATTATTGAAATGTATGCTTCAGATTATTTTTGTCCTATATCAAGAGAAATATCATCATATAAACATTTCAAAAGAAAATGTGCAATTAATATGCATAAATTTAGCTAGCATATACAATATAGAGACAATTGTAAAACAAATAGACCATTTCAGTTAAGCAAGAGTAGCTGTTCTCCAAAACCTTCTCTACAACAGCTGAGACTATCTTCTGTTTCCTTTATTCCAGTTTAACTCTACTTATATTTGATTCTTTATAGAATTGTCAGCAGTAAAACTGACACCAGATATGATCTTGCAGTGACAGAGTACACTGCCTGGAACTTACATATGGGATACCTGACATTGTCCAAGGGCAGGTCTTGCCTGACCAACCTAATAGCCTTCTATGATGGAATGACTTACCAGTCGACAAGGGAAGAGCTATGGATGTCATCTATATGGACTTCCATAAAGCCTTTGACTGGTCCCCCAAAACATGCTTCTCTCTAAATTGGAGAGGTATGGATTTTATGGATGGACTGTTCAGTGGGTTAGGTTTGTCGCATCCGAACACTAGTAGTCAGCAGTTGATGTCTGGATGGAGACTGGTGACGAGTTATGTCCCTCAGGGATCCATACAGGTTGGGGGATGAAGGGATTGAGAGCAGCCCTGTGGAGAAGGACTGGTGAATGAAAAGCTGGAGATGAGCCAGCAAAGTGTACTCACAGCCCAGAAAGCCAGTTGCATCCTGGGCTTCATCCAAAGTAATGTGGCCAGCAGCAGGTTGAGGGAGGTGATTCGGCCCCTCAATTCTGTTTTGGTGAGACCCCACCTGCAGTACTGTGTCCAGCTCTGGAGTCCTCAGTCGAAGAAAGACATGGACTTGTTGGTTTAAACTAAAGGTGGTTTCATTCAGACTAGATATAAGGAAGAAATTTTTATGAAACAGTGGAACAGGCTGCCCAGAAAGGTGGTAGATGACCCATCCCTAGATGCATTCAAAATCACCTTGGACAGGGCTCTTGAGCAACCTGGTCTAATCCCTGCTCATTGCAAGGGGGTTGGACTAGCTGACGCTTAATGGTCCCTTCCAACCCAAAATATTCAATGATTTTATGATGTAATTTCTGATCCTGAAAATATTTTGACATATGAATATGTTTATTTCCATATTTGATACTTTACATAAAGGATATGCCACATGCCAAGTAATTATACAAATAAAAACTTTATTTTCTTTTTTTTTTTCCTTCAGCTTAATTGTAGTAAGTTTACTAGTAAGATAGCAGCCAGGAACAATGCTCCAAGCCTGGCTCGCTTTGTTAGATCCCGTGTGTGTATTATTTTCTCTATTCCAAACTTTCACTGTACCCTTCTTAGCAGCCACCCAGCGCATGATGCATTCAGTTCACTACTTTATGTGCTATATCTGGTTATAGTGTCAGAAACAAAGTTACTTGGTGATTCAGCCTAATGGAATTACTCGTAGCTATTGGTAATAGAATTACTTGTTGCAATTTCTCTACAAATGTGTAATAAGGGGATCTTCAAAGAGAGGTAGCATTGCTGAGATCAGTGGTGTCCATTTAGATACTTGAAGTAATAAATAGGAACAAAATGTCTTTTATTAAAGAATTCTGTATGAAAATTTGTATGTTCTCTAAGATGAAACTGAAAAATCACATTCCATACTTTGAAGTTTTGAACTTAATTTGAAATCTGAGCTCAGATTGAGATCCAAAATTGGTAAATTATCTAATAGGCAATCAAAGCTGAAATTTCTGTCTTTAATAGTGGCTATTGCACAGGGAAAGAAGGTATAGAAGCTAATAACCATTCCACCTAACCAGTATAGAGCACTTGTTCGTCATCGTTATTTCTCAAAGAGCTTTGGAAATCAACCTTCTGTCATTCTGCAGAGGCAGAAACTGAGACAGAGAGAGAGAATATGATTCACCGAAGGTTTCACAGCAGGTCAGAGGCACGGTCCCAAGCAGAAGCCCGGTCTCTGCCACCTTGTCCAGTTGCCTGTGCATCAGCACCATGATGGTCATCAGTGATCACTGGAAAACAAAAATCTGCTTCGGAGAGTATTAACCAGCTTCCACCATAACACAGTCATTTCTTATATATGTATTACTTTCTCTGACTGGAAGAACAAGGTAAAAAAAAACCTTCAATTTTCAAGATCAGAAAGTGGAACATTATAGTGAAATTAATGCTGGCAGAAACATTTATCCCTCTGTGACCTTTTAGTGTTTTCTTAAATGAGCAGCTTCTCTCCCTCCAGCTGTAGTGATTCCTTCTCAGTTCCTATTCAAAGAATCAGTTCAGACTGATTCAAGTATTTCTACAGGCAGACACCAAATGAATACATTGCATTTCCCTGAGTTGCAAGTGCTGGTTAGGTCACAAGATGCTCAGACATTAAAGGCTCTATCCTAAACACTGGGCATTTTCACTCTGTGAACTGTATTCTCTTCCTTCTTATATGCAAGAGGGATAAGATTAATTGGTTCATGTTTAATTGTGAAATTGAGAACCTGGTCTTTTCATACATCACATAGCAATTTAACTATGTTATCTGAGCTGTGTTAAATTTTACAACCCGTTTAACTGTACTATTTAAAATTGTACATGCTTGTACTGGTACAAAGGTGTTTTACACTGCTGCTGGCTTTCCTTCTGCTAAGAAAATACAAGCTATCCTGATGCATCTGCTCCTAACCTGGCGATGTACAGCTTTAACTGTACCAATATAGTTAGCTCAGCACAACTTTCTATTGTAAACAAGGCCCTATATTGCATGGCTGAGGCTGGATTACTCAGCTTTCCAGAAGGTCTGCCTACAGAATAGGCATAACCAGTGTAACTAGTTGTGTTTTAATAAATACTAATAATGTGTGTCTAATTACAACAGTTCATCCCAGCATTTCCTGCGTGCCTCTCATGGAATGACTAAGCGCTACTCCTCTCACCACCGAGCCAATTACTGACAACAGGCTGCTATTAGGGGCAGGCCTCTATAATTTTCACAATTACAATATATGTCATTTCATAGTTGTGGACTGCCAAAAAGTGAGCACTGTCCATCTAGAAGAAAAATACTGCCTGCAATCTCTTCCAAGGGCTGAGAGAGGCAAATGTTTACTCACAGGCACAGCTTTTCTGATCGTCAATAGTCCCACTCATTTCAAAGGGATTAAGCCTGGTAGTAAGTATTTGCAGAAACAATGCCTTAATCAGCATGCTTAAATGTTTAATTTTGCTCTCTCCAAACACGTTTGCAGGGTGCTAAAGTAGTCTTATGATTGTACACATGTGGGCTTGCTCCTCTTTAGGAATTGCATTTCAGTTTTAAAAAGCAAAACTCACAGTTACTCCAAGGTGTACTTTATGATGGATGTAGTGGTCAGAATGTCACGCAGGTAACTACTTCAGTAGAAATGTGCAAATGATCAGATAGTAATGTGCAAATAATCAAAGGACAAAGTTCCAAAATCTTGTTAAAAAGTGGGGTTTTGAAGCCATGGGTTAAGTTTATTGCTAAAATGAACAGACACCATTCACTGATGTCAAAAGCTAAGGTAAAATGGAAAAAAATCAAGTAGAAAGTGGGGCTTTTGTGGAAAGAAAATGGACATTAATATCTTTATTGCTTTCTTTTCCCTCTTAACATGCAGCCAGCCCCTACTCACTGATTTTGCCCTCTGGTCTTGCTGTTGTCTTTTCCAGTCTACACCCTGTATGTACTTCTGCTCACCACTAGATCCAATAAATTGGTTTGCCAGGTACTATCAAATCTGCATTTTTTGAGAGATTTGCTCTGAAAAAAAAAGCAACAACAAAACAATTCCAGAACTTTGGCTCTTCTTGTTTCCCTCGAACGCTTAATCCTTTATAGATTATTACAGAGCTCAGCCATCGAGGTGCTCACTTTCTCTCTTGTAAGAGGAAATACCCTTGAAAATGTCTTGAGCCTTTCCCAAAGAGCTCATGACAGATAAATAGCAACTCTGCTTTCCACAATGATCTGCTGCAGATTTTGCACCTACTTCTTATCTTTGCTCATCCACAAAGCCCGCTGTCAGTGTGTACTTGCAAATTCAGTCTGGCACCCTGTAGCTGGCTCTGCAAATTAGAAGTTCAGATGCAGGTGACAGCTGTGACCATGCCTGAGCTTCACCTCTTTACAAGCGTGAATGATGCCCCTGCACTCCAAAAAGGCCTTGAGACCTCCACACTGAAGATGTACTTAGTGTTCAGCACCTCAATTATGGGCACAGTTGTACATTTTGGCAGTATCATTAAAAACAGAGTCACTTTGTAGGAACCATTATCTAGAAAATTGTGCAAAGAAGGTAAAGTTATCCTACAGCGGTTGTATATTGCATGAACTTAATAATGTCTTTGTCCTACAAACAGTTATAATTAAAATCTAATCCACAGTACAATCAATACATGTTACCATCGCTTTCACTAATGTATGCACATAAATAAGAGTATAGGGAGAAGCTGTAAGTATATGTGATGAGGTTAATAAAGGCTTTGGTAATACTTCCCTTGGTATTTTCATAGTTGAGGTACATTTAGGTACTGATAAACATCATTTAATGTTAATAGAATTAATAATTAAAAGGTGGGAACAGCTTACTAGCAGCAGTTCAGTAGAAAAGTATGTGAACATTATAGAGCAATAAAGAAGACGTAGGCATCAACAATGTCATACTGGTGCACAGAAGGAAACATCCTATGGGAATGTTCCATTCTAAGAGAATGTTCCATCCTACAAAACTGTTGGAGCAAGTCCAGAGGAGGGCCACAAGGATGATCAGAGGGTTGGAACACCTCTCATATGAAGGTAGGCTGAGAAAGCTGAGGCTGTTCAGTCTGGAGAAGAGAAGGTTGCATGGAGGCCTCATAGCAACCTTCCAGTATCTGAAGGGGGCCTACAAGGATACTGGAGAGGAACTCTTCATCAGGGACTGTAGCGATAGGACAAGGGGTAACGGGTTCAAACTTAAAGATGGGAGACTTAGGCTGTATATAAGGAAGAAATTCTTTACTGTGAGAGTGGAGAGGCCCTGGAACAGGCTGTGCAGAGAAGATGTGAATACTCCATCCCTGGCAGTGTTCAAGGGCAGGGTAAGCAGAGCTTTGAGCAACCTGGTCTAATGGAAGGTGTCCCTGCCCATGGCAGAGGGGCTGGAACTGGATCATCTTAACATCCTTCTTAACCTTAACCATTCTATGATTCTGTGAGGATGTCTTTGTTGCATTGTACATAAACCCAAGCAATCCTTCCACACTGCTTAGCCTTCTAAGGGTCTGAACTTAAAAATTACTCATGTTCTTTTCTGCAGATCAATGGGAGCAACAGTTCAAGGAGGAGCAATAAGATTGATTGGTTCCCTTCCCTCACAGTTCAGGACTGGAATCACTGACTGAGATGCTGCAGAGAAACTCCCCATGCACATTTCTGGATCTACATCATGTGCATAAGTGTTGCATGTTCATTAACTAAGCAGGAAGTAGTAAATTACTGACCTGTGTGGAAGCATTTATGCTTAGTGAGAAATATAATGATCTCATGGATAACAAAACAGCATATGACTTGCATAAACAAGCTGAAAACTTGAGGGTCTGCATAACAAGAGCAACTTAAAAAGAGATTATTTGGGACAATATTGAAATAGTAAGGCCCAAGATTCTCAGAGGCAGCAGCACACGAAGATTAGATTAGGAGCTAAAAGGCTGAGCTCAAACCCCTCTGTTCTTGATCTGCTCAGCAGTTGTGGGAAGGTCAGTGTATCTCTGCTTCCATTCCCACTGTAGTTCTTCATTGCTCCTTTATGTGTTTTGACCTTTATGCTACCTTTGACTTTTACCTCTTTGGAACCAGAGATCTTTCCCAGTGTTTCCACAAAGTTTAGTACAATGTGTCTGCATCTTTGTGCGAGACTTTAGACACTACCACACTAGTAATTTAGCAAGGAGGCAATTAATTTCTTTCTTAGGCAGAGAAATGATCCCAAATGTGTGTTAACATCTGAAACTTGAATTCTAACAAATGACTCTTTGGTCCTGTGGCATCTACTTCAGCATGCCATTGACTTCACAGTAACTATGCTGCAGACTGAAGCTATACATATGCTGCAGACAACTTTCCCTTGGCTGCAAACTACAGAAAGCTAGACTGACATTAACAGCTGCCTGAAGCACAGGTTACAGTAAAGTATATCATGTTCATATCATCGTTACATGCCTTGGATTCCACTGTAAGCCTGAAGTCTGGGGGCGAGGAGAGCTCTTCAGAACATAAATACATTGACTTGGCATGATGAACTATGCAGCTCTGTCCTTCAGCTAAAAGAAAAACCCCACTTTTATTCCACAGAGATATTCTTGAGACTGCTCAAGAGCTAATCAAGACAGGATTTTCTCCCTTGCTAGGGAAAACTTGGAGAGATTTCTGTCTGTCACAGATATTGCTGATGCTCTTAGTGCATGTATATATCCGAGGCAAGGTTAAGTGTAAGTCTTCATTCATAATCGAACTTAGATAATTCAGGAGTGTTCTTACACGTAAGTGTGCAATAAAATACTTTATTATTGTTCATTATGCAGTTTGTAGAGTGTTAGCAATTTTCTTAAAGGGAGTAGGAGAGAGGCTGTAGGAACAAGTACAAGATAATTATCAGAAGCTTAGGGAAAAGAGAATTGTGGCTTTTATGATGCTTGAAGACTGTAGAGAAGAAATGGACCAAAGGGGCAGAAAATCAAGGATGAGGAGAAAAAGGCATTCTGCTTTTACAAGGAGAGGACTTTGCAGCCAAACAAATGTTTCACTTTCCTTAATTCTGAACCCTTCATGAGGTCAAAATAGATTCTTTTTTTTTCATCAGAGCTCAATATGTAGTTTGGATATAAGGATTTTTTAAAGAATACATATTTCAAGCTAGTGGTATCCACAACTACCAGGAGTAAGTTCAGCATAAACAGAAGTGCTTCGTTGCCTTCCCTAATAAAAGGGCATGACATGATGTCTCTGACTGGAAACAAGGTCTCTTTTTTCTCATTTGCGGTCCAAGGGTAACAAATTTATGTTCATTCACTTCTCCCAAATTTTCTGTTAGTTTTTTGACTTGCAGCAAGACTTCTGTGCCATGGAACACAGTGTTGTCAGCTCATCCAAACAAGTGCTGCGCTGCATCATGTACTGCGCAAAAGTTGAGATTAAATAAACAAATTCTGAATATAGGGCATTAGAATGTTTGCTTGAATTTGGAAATAATCATTGGTTTTGAAGCTTACTAGGGAAATTGCCCTGCAAAGCTGTTTCTGACCCTTGATTCAGCATGCTGCTTCGGCATCGCTCCCAATCCCTCTTAATCCTGGGCATAAAAGCCACCCGAGGCTGTTGTGTGCTCTGCAGAGCAACACTGTGGGTCAAAGAGACAGCCCTTTTCACCTTTCTTTATTTCCTTCCATCAGACAAATAACTTATAGGTGCTAAAAACATTCAGAGTTAATAGAAGAGACCCTCCTACCACACACAAAGTGTTTTGCAGCAAAAGGCATGTGGCTGTGCAGGTTTCACCTGGGCATTAGCTCATTCCTCTGTGGTTCCAGCCATGCTTAGGACGTGAGTCCCCTCCAGCAGGGCTTGCAAAAGCTAATCCATAGAATGCTTCTGCTAATTGCTCAATGTACCTGGATGTGTGGAAATTAGAAAGCTCAGCTTCTCTATCTCATTGCTAAGTTCAGTTTTGTGTAGCTCAGCTTAAAGTAGAAGAAAGGACCATTCACCTGGGCAATGTAGTTGTTGGACTGTTATGTGGGCTCAATAGGCAATGTGAAACCAGGTATTTATTTAGTGTATTTCTCTGATAGGGTATATTTAGTGTATTTCCTTAATTCTCATACTGTGTTTCTCCCATATACCTGTATATTTGTCCATGTTTCAATAATGCTTTAATATGAACATCTTGAGGATGCTTTTGTAGAAATGCAGGAGCATTCATATTCACAGATTTGAGCATCTGAAAATAAGAAATAGTAATGGAATTTATTTCTCCAGATGCAAGTCATTTACAGAAAGATCCTCTGTAAATGTTATCACTTTGTGCTACTGTAACTATTGCTATCAAATGCAGTATGTGCGTTGCAGTAGCTCCTGAAGGCAGTAGACATAAATCAGCTCTGTGCTGTAAGAATATCAGTGGCTCTGGAAAAATGTGTTCTGCTGGGGGACGGGGGAGGACTCTAGAGATAGTTCCTTGCTCTTTCTGCTTGATTAGACACCCAGGCCCCTACTAGTACAGCTGGCCTTGTCATATGCAACATGCCAAAGCCAAACATGGCTGAGAATGGAGAGCTGTTCTCAACTCACAAAGTACAGTCCTAGTCCTGCAAGGGATCTGTGAGCACAAGCTTGCTGATCTCTTTGAGGGTCTATGAGTAACATCTAAGTCATTTAGTAGTGGCATGGAGCTGGATTAAATGTTTAGGTGTCCATGTGCAATTCTCTTTAATCTGTTGACAGATCTCTAAAATAGAAACCCTTTTATAAACAAAAAGGAAGGCACCAACACAGTATGGAACCACGCTTTGAAAGTGAGTGTGCCATATTGCTATTCAGAGCCCTGCCTGGGGCTTAGGCTGAAAGATCAGCCCAAGCAGAGATGAAACACAGTGAAGTTCCATGCACTTTCACAGCGAATTGTCACTATGCTGGCAGCGTTACAATTGCAGACAAAAATAGCCACCCTATACAGTGAGTATAAGGTGGGTGAAGCAACACAGTTATTGATACAATCTTGGAAGTGCTAGCTGTGCCTGAGGTTTTCCTTTTGGTTTCTCTGTGCAGATCTGAGAGATCCAGACATTTCATTCTGAAGCTGTTCTAATTCACGTGCTTCCCTAAACTGGAGATCTGCACAAATGGAAACAAGTGTCTCTGCTTCACTGACCACACTGGGAAAATACCTCCAATCAAGGAGCTCACTTCCTTTTTTCCCCTCAGTTTCCTCTATTTTCACCAGATTTTGTAAAAGCAAAATCCCAAACTCTACATCCCCTTGAAAATATCCCTCCTCCCACCCTTAACTTTCTACTCATGGCCACTGTTTGCTGTTTAAATATCCTGTGAGAAACTAAATACCCCAAAAGCTGGAGCTGAGAAAGTCAGACTCCAGGACAGCAACAGTTTTTGCAGCTGTTTTCGCAGCGTGAGCCTGTGTCCTTCCTATGTTTACGAAAACACGCTTTATCCTGGTTTATTATGACTTAACTCCTGCAGATTGTCTGCTTCAGAGAGCCTCGTGACCTGGCAGGCGTCCCCAGTGGTGATAGCCCCATCCCTGCCCAAGGCCTGGGCTAATCACACCTCCCCACCCTGCCTGTCTTCCCGAGCCTCCTCCAACACCCACCTGTGACATCTGTATTTGCTATTGAATGGAGCTATTCTTAACAGCAGCTCGTTTTCAATATCTCCTTGCAGTTTTGCTGGAGCATGAAGGTTGTTGCAGCTTTTTGTGGTTCTGAGCATTAACTTGGAACTGTTTCTGTAAATACATAGGCTGAAAATTCTCGGTTGCAAACTGATGTCTGTGCAGAGCTGGGACCGGGTTTGGAAAGCTGTGTGGAAAAAAAAGAGTATGAGAATTTTCAGGATTCATTTCCTGCTGCTCAGGGTAAATCATCTGCACATAAAAATTACAGAAACTTAGAAAAGGCACATTAACATACATATAAATTGTGCAACAGTGATATACATACTCGGTCCCTACCAATTTCATTACAGGCTCTATTTTCTGAGAGATGAAAGAGACAGCTTTTGGTTCTCTCTGTCCCTCAAAGATACTGAATAAAACCTTTTATTGTGGCCCTGCTATGCTGTTCCTACTAATCAGGAAAATTCCATTTGTTTTTTATCATGCCTTTAGTAATACAATTATTTCTTGGTGAATTATGGGAATAACCAGATTTCAACCTTGATGACTAGCTAATACTAAAATATGGCTCTGGCTCAGTAATTCAGATTACTGCAGGTGTAGTCATACAATCACAGAATAGTTAGGGTTAGAAAGGACCTGAAGTTCATCCAGTTCCATCCCCCTGCCATGGGCAGGGACACCTCGCACTAATGAGCAATTTTATCCTGACTTTTTCAGATTTTAACTCTTTTTTTGTCTAAGATTTTACCTTTACAGTAAAGGCCTACCTTTCTTTTTTCCTTACCACTGCCTTGAGCCTTGTGACAATAGGCCCAGTGCAAGGGAATTTGCTTTGAAAGTAAATCTGAAGACAGATTTACTCTCAGACAGTCACCTCATGTAAACTCTTCTTGAAGCCTTTATGTACGTCTTTAAGTGTTTGTTTCCTTCCTCAAGAGTAGATGAGGGAGACAGACAGGATTTTATTTTTCAAATGAATGTGAGCAGTTCTCAGGGCTTGTCACTGAACTTTGATTTGCTGGTGAATTTTCAGTCTTTCATATGCTTATCCAGCTGTCCCTCCTATGGGGGCTAGTGGTATGGTGATCACTAGTATTTTCATTTGATTCTTGTGATTTATGCTGCAATTTGGTTCACTTGTGTGGTAGCTATATCAAACAACGTGTCAGTCCAAGTTCTACATGAAACAGAGATCAGGCACTCTCAGGTTGACATTAAGTGGCTGTGTGGGCTGCATTCCTGAACCACCTGAGAAGTGTTCTTGTGTCTAGATATTTTAAATGTATTTATGTATATCTCTGCTGAGTGTGACAGGGTTATATGAACTAAATGACTAAGTGGTGTTTCTGAAATGGCCTAAATGCTGCCAGGTCTCAAGGTGTAGCGTGACAGCATGCAAAAATACCCAAATTAGAGGCAAACAGGATAACTAGATAACAAACTAGCTCTGGAACTGAGTTAGGCCACCAGCCTACCCTGGTTAATTGTCCTGACTGAGGGTGAGCATGCTCATTAATCTGAGTGCAACATCGTCCTCATACTGACTCAAAGATGAAAGCTATTTTGACTGGCAGATCACTGTAGTACATAGACATAGTAATTTGTGCAGAGGCTCCTGATGTGAAATGGCACGGCTGGAGGGAACAGTGCCGCAGGTCCTTGTCAGCTCTGGGTAACATTGAGGCTCCTCAATGTCCACATTGCCTCAGACAGCAGAGGCACACCTTGATGGTGAGCCACAGCAGCCCCAGCAGGGGCCAAGACCTACTGCTGTCAGACCCTGAGCTGATAAACTCCACCAAGCTGCTTGGCTTGGCTCCAGCCCTGACTGAAGGAGATCCAGGAGCAGGAGAGATGTGGGGCAAGGCGGTGGTGACAGACGTCAGGGAGAGGAGGCAGGGAGGTGCAGGGCAGGGAGTGGAGACAGAGACATGACAGCGATGGAGCCTGAGTTTAAAAAGTAAAATGTTGGAGGTTTCTCAGAGCAATGAACACCCATCAGTTAATATCCAGGAGAACGTGGTGGACTCATTGCACGGACTAGCAGGCTTCATCTTCTCTGTTCATCAAAAACCTCATCAAAACCAAGATTAGGTTCTTTTGAAAATCTATCCGTGCTGTGCTAGGATGGGGTTTTCTGCTCAGCACAGAAATACGTTTTGATAATTCATCTAGTCAGAGCGGGAAAGGCAGAAGGCAGTGAAAGCTGGAGGTTAAAAGGAAAGACAGATCTGCTCAGGGGTAGGGTTTATCTGACAGTCCATCAATCCATCTTTAATCTGTGAGGAAAGGCTATAATAGTATGGCTATCCTGGTGGGGTATCAAAGAAAGTGTTACAGAGCTGGGGGCTGGTTGTCACCTTGCCTTGCAGCTCTACATCTCCTTTGCATGCTTTAAAACATAAATTAATCCCTCTAAACCACATCCTAACACATCAGTAAAGAGTACTGAGACCCTTTCAATAGTATTTTATCCTGTTGTGGAAGCACATAGTAAGCATCCAGCTACTATTAAAACATAATATTTTGGGGCTTGTCAGACTAAGGCAACTTTGTACCTCTTGATAGAGAATGATAGAATCATAGAATAGTTTTGAACTTTTCTTAGGATCCTTTTATTCATGGTATTGGGATAGAATTTGAATTATTTTTTTATATATATTAACTAAGTTCTTCATTCCTCTAATGTACATCTCTCCTTGAGTTTCACTGTGATGGCTCTTGGGTTTCTTGTAGGCTGTCCTTTAAATCTGGATTGCTTCTATGACCAGACTGATCCTCTGATGGCTGAATTCCACTGTTACCCCTTTGTGCCACAGAGCCTTTACCATTATATGGGTTTGCTGACGTTCCTGAAAAGCTTTGTGGTTTTTCCAATATCATGCTGTACTGTTCAAATTCAATGAATATGCCAGTGCTAGAGGTGCAACCTTGAGACGCTGAGCTGTATAGTGGTGTAAATGAGACGTTTGTGCCTGAAAATATCTAGGACAACGTGTTCCCTGATTTACACATTTATGTTGGATGTGATGTCAGGCTGTTCCTCTGGACTTCATGGGAAATATATTTTAGGCCTTACACTCCAAGACTGGTCTTGGTGCAGAGGAGCTGCAGGAAGGATTTACGAAACATAAAAAACTGTTCAATAATGTTATGTTTGTCTTTAATGCTCACCTTTTATAGCCTGTAAAAATCCTAAATGTTTGCTTTATAATTCACACTTTCTGAGTAAGCAGTAAAACCACCTTTAATGCATCCCATACAGTTTGTATTTCTGACTGTTCTGTCTATAGAGTTGGCCATTTTCAAAGGAGCCCCAAAGGAGTGAAATGGCCACAGCATAGTCTTTGGCATCAAGTATTCCTATGCGCTTTTGAAACTCTAAGCCTTGGTAAGTTAAATGGGATGAAATAGGACTTTTATGCAAATAATACAGCTTGGACCAATCATCTGTCACAGAATCATTGAAATGTTTGGGTTGGAAGTGATCTTAAAGCTCATCCAGTTCCAACTCCCTGCCATGGGCAGGGACACCTTCCACTAGATCAGGTTGCTCAAAGCCCCAACCAACCTGGCCTTGAACACTGCCAGAGATGGGCCAGTAACAGCTTCTCTGGGCACCCTGTGCCAGTGCCTCATCACCCACACAGGGAAGAATTTCTTCCATATATCTAAACTAAATTTACCCTCTTTGAGCTTAAACTCATTCCCTCTTGTCTTATCACTATGGGCCTTTGCAAATAGATCCCTCTCCAGATTTCTTTCAGGCCTTCCTTGAGCACTGGAAAACTGCTCTAAGGTCTCCTTTCTGCTGGCTATTTTCGTAGAGGAGGTGCTCCAGCCCTCTGATTATTTTCGTGACTCTGTATATCCCACCTAGAAATGGGAGCACAGGCAAAGGGTGTGTTTTGGAAAAGATCTGGGCATGCAATAGTGGGTAGGACTGTGTATCAGCACGACTTTCCACCTGCTAGAGAACTTTTGCCTGCCCCTTTCCAAATTTGAGTGGGTACATGTTCCCTAAGCTGAGTCCTAAAAGGACAAATTAAACCCTGGATTAATTCATTTTTGCTTTGGTTTAGTAATGAAGCTTCTGTCCACTTGTTCACCTCTGTCAGTCCCACCAGTGACTCCTGGAGCTGTTTATCAGATCTGATTGAAGTTAGCCATAATTAGGTTGTTATCTGTAAATTGCTTTTTTCCAGTCTCCAATTTCCTCTGGAACCTGGGGTTTATGCCACTTAGTTTGGCTTGCAATTTCATCAGTTTCTTGCTTTGGGTTGCATACATGGGCAGATCACATGCAGGACCAGCGACGGTAGTGGCTGCTCTGCAGAAAAGATAATGCTATGTGTCAGTGATACAAATAATGATATATTTGTTAGAAGAAATGAAGTCACTATGTGTCCATAGCTGAACTTGCTTGAGCTGAAGTGCATGTATACAGTATAAAGGCAATACTTTCACTCTGGCCTTCATAGTTAAAGAATTGCCTGGACAGCAGACATGCAGCAAGGGTCAACCATGGTGGAAAACTATCTAGGTGATCAGCTATCTCTTCTTGTTAGCTTCTTAGTACAGGTTAGTACAGGTGGGGTTTTCCAGCTTAAAAGGATGAGATTAATAAA
>JASSUY010003380.1:24467-65369 GCA_032466535.1 Forpus xanthops | reverse complement strand
GGGGGAAGGGGGCAGTAGAGGGGCCGGATCCCATCATGGCCTCGGACGGCGGTGGCGGCGGAGGGGTTGGCGGCGGCGGCGGCAAGATTCGGACCCGGCGGTACCACCTGGGCGCCTCGAAGCCTCCCTATGCGAGGAACAAGCAGGTGAGGCGCGGCGGCGGGAGCCTGCGGGTCAGCCTTGGAGGGAGGAAGGCCTGTTCCCCTGAGCCCCCTCAGCGGCGGGAGTAGGCCCAGCGCGGCGGAGCCTCCCCCTTGTTCCACCTTTCCCGCTCCCCATATCCACACGTGCGCGGCTTTGGGTCGGGGTTTCCCAGTGGAGCGGCCCGGGGTGTGGAGAAGGGTTTCCCGCCGGAGCCGCGGGCATTGTGGGATTTCCGGACGCTTTCCCCGCTCCCGCTCCGCCGGCAGTCCCGGCCGGCGGGGGGATCCTCGCTTCTCTTTTGTCTCCCGCTGGGCCGGGGGAGATGCCCCCGCTTGGCAGGGAGCGAAGGCGGTAAGTGACGGCGGCGGCTGGAAGCTGCTTCCCCCTCCCTGCGGCTGGGGAGGGCCGGCCACCCCTCGGCGGGGTGGTCGCAGGGTTTTGTCTCCGGACTGTGCGGTTCTTTAACTACCCCGGGGCAAACACCCGGAAGAATAAACTGCTGTCTGTGTGCACTCGTCTCGGAGTGAGTTGTTATCCTCCCTCCCGTTAAACTATTGCTGGGTTATCAGGCGTAGTTGCTCTTCATATTTAAGTGCATTGCTTCTAAGACTTGTGTTGATAAAGTTCAAATCACAAATGAGTTTGAGTTGGGCATCCTCGACTGTTTTTTTTGTGGGATGCTGCACGCAGAACCCTCGGGTCTGCATCTGGTAGTTTCTTCAGCCTCTCCTGTTACTGAACGTGTTGATGCAGTGCAAGTGAAATGTGATTCATAAGGTATTTGTTCTCCTTTGTATTGTAGGACAGAATAGACAGATAACAAAACCTAGTGTAAATCGCTGCACAAAAAAGAATCTCATGCCATTTAGAGTGCCTGGAGGGGAGAGGAAGCTGAGATGTTCTCATCTGCCACTAGTCAAGAGATTGCAAGGTGCCCAGAGACAGTGCTCTGGAAATTACTTCCACATGGGCTTATGAACCTGAAGTTGACTGTTCAGCCAAAGCCTTTACATTATTGCATCGATAACATAAGCTGCGAGGTTGAGTATTTTATACAAAATTGAGGGAGTGCTGTGCATGAGTCGTTGCTTGATTAGTTTCTGTTGTTAGGGAAGTACTAGACTTAGTCTTTTATATAGTGTTCTTGTAAAGCTAGCACGGTGACTTCATACAAAGGATAACTGTGCTTTCAGAGCAGATAACAGCTCTTAGGTGAATGCTGGAATAATGTTGAAATTCCTATATCTTGTGTGTGTTGTTCCTGTGTACGTAACTGATAAACCTTACGCTTGAATTTGAAATAATCAGTGTAGGTAGTTTACTGACTCTTCCATTGTCTGTTATCTCGGCACTTTTTCTTGTAGGTTTATTTAAACAATGTGCCAAAGCAGGCATGTGCTTGGGGAGATATGTGAGATTCTGCCCAGGGAATGGATGCTGCAAATTGAATACATAGATCAAATTAACAGTAATATACGGGGGGGGGGCTTGTGATGGCTAAGTAAATAGGCAAACTGATAGATGTCAGACGTGCCCGCTTGTTCTAATAGATAGATTTTTAACCCTGTGCAGCTACCTAACCTGCATTGCATTAAAGATGAGCTTTAGGTAGATAGCTAGCTTAAATGGGAATTAATTGGCAAGTGTTCCTATTTTCAATACATTGGCACTCTGCTGAAGTATTCTGTGCTTTAGAGTTAATTGTCTCTCCCTAATGAGTCTGGGAAGACAATAAAGTGCTTAATGCAGTCCTAACATGAGGTTATACCTCTGATTTTGATCCCCCTAACAGTTATCAATAAGTAGGTTCATAGAGATGCTTTAATAGAACTCTTGTAGGTGCTTGTGGTCAAAGCTGCAGTTCCTGAAAACCCTGTCTTTTCTCATTGAGCTCTGAAGGTGCTTAAGCACAGTACTCGGTATAGCTGATACCTTTAAAGTTCTTGGGACATCTGATTGTTTTAAATTTTTTTCCACTTCTGTGAGCGATCATGATCACGATGCCTGACTCATGGCTGACTGCTTTCTGGATGTTGTTATTTTGCTGTAGTCTCCTGGGGAGTTCAGTCAGGTGAGAATTTTCTGATCGTGCCCAACACGTGCTGCAGAGTTAGTCTGCTATAAAGTACAGTGACAGCTTTAGAAGACAGTTGGAAGAGGAGGTGTTGCTGCTGCTGCTTTTTAATGACTATTAGCTAAAACATTTGTTCAGAATGTGGTAGACCCTGCTTCAGATGCCTTTTTGCCTGGAGGGATCAACCTACATCTTCCACTTTCTGGGCAAATATCCCAGTTGCCAAACTGTGTGTTGTCTTCAGCTCTCTTGGCTGAAGCTGTGTTACTATCCAGAAAAAGAAAGCATGATTCACTGGGCCAGAAAGAGGATGTCTAAGAAGATGTTGCTCTTCAAGACTGGAGACTTGCAGGCTCTGATCCTTGATTTCAGAAGATGTTTTACATTAGGTGTTCCTTGGAGCAAACATGCAAAGCCTAATACTCTCTGCCCCAGGTGTGTGTTCATTAAACTTCAGAGCCATGCATCATTATGTTTGTGTGTCTTTTTTTAAAATCTAGAGCCTTTTTTAAAAGCAACCTCGAATAGGAGAGGTAAACAGATGCTGCCTGGAAGAGAAGACTCTGACTTGCATTTTGCGTATTCTGGAAGGTAATGATATGGCTACAGAGTCCCCAACTCATGAAGAAATTAAGCCATGGCATTTTCCCTTCTACCATCCTGCACTGTAAAAAGTACACTGTCAGCAGTGATATTAAACCAACATGCAGATAATAGCAGCACTGTTAAGTAAAGGTGGTGTAGACTCACCCACTGTGAAGATTTGTGAGGTGGGAATCACATCTCAGAAAGCCCTGTTGTAGCTCTGTGTTGAGCATTCTGGGGGTAGGTCTGTGGAGTCCCTCCGCATTGACTGTGCTTGCCTAGTTGCTGAGTGTTGACAGCTCCATGCTGAATGTGTTGACTAGATTACATTGTGCTTAGCGTGCTACCTGTTTACTCAGCCATCTGATGCTGAAATATCCAGCCTCCCTCAGCACTGTGTAAGGAGCTTAGGCACTTGGGTTAAAATTACAGCTTCTCTGAGAGCTGAACTTGTGCAAGCAAGGAGCTGTTGTGTCTCACATCTGGGTTTTATCTTCCGGATGTGACCTGGAGTTTCTAAACGCTGGTTTGTCCTCGTCATGTAGGTAGGCTGATGATAGTGATTACATGGTATGAGTGTGTTATAGGGATGACTATTTACATTGCTGAGGTATTAAACAGCTTCTAGTTTAGTATTTGTATATTACAGTTGTTAATTTTATGTTTAATTTTGTGCCTTTGTGTGTGTGCAGTGGTTTAGCCTGGAATAGTACCATTTTTGTGCAGGTAGCATAGGTTTCAAAGGTTCTAAATGGGACTTATATGAGAAGAGCCTAAAACCACTTCTTTTGGTTATTTTTTAGTTCGATAATTAACCATTTAAATGAAAATATCCAGGAACTTTGACTCACCAGGACTTTTAAGCTCATACAAGCAGATTTGAGCATGAGAAAAACCAATTACCTGTAAAGTCTTTATAACCTTCCCATAAACCTGTATGTTTATGTTAGCTTCCGCCTGGAGCTGTTTGATATTAAAGATAATATTTGTAGATTGAAACTTCTGCTGTGGAGTGATAAGTTTTTGTTGGTTTTTTTTTTTTTTTTTCTTACACATGTGCTTGCCTGTGCATATTTATAATGTAGATATGCTACATGATACACAAGAAAACAGTCCAAAGATATTTTCCTTTGTGAAACCAGCCTGAGTTTCTGCATGTTTGTAGTTGGTCTTGTTTTGATATAGTTATGATATTAGCTGAAAGAGGGGACTAAGCAGCCGCTGCAAGGCACATTCGCTAGTCCTGATCATGAAAGTCCTGTCTGGATTGGTGGGTTTCACAGACTCGCTTGAGAAATCATGGGAGATTCTTCCCAGATGAAGTAGCCACAGGATCTGGAGCTTAGACTATATGCAGCAATGTCTTAATTGTTACATTATCACCTGCTGCTGTCTTGAAAGTAGGCCAATTGTAAACTATTGTTTGGAGTATGCATGGCATTTTCTTATTGGGTAGTGACTACCGGCAGTGGGTAGACTGAATCTTATAAACCACCAGGTTTATTCTGGGAGGAAATTATGAAACTCTCATGCTAAAGAGTTCCTAGAGTACTATGTTGTGTAGTGCAAACTAGGTAAGTTTTCATAAACCTAAAGCAGGAAAATAGTAATTTAAATAGCCTTTATTAAGAATGTCCATAGGGACCAACATGAGTATAATTGTGTTGGTTTAACTCCTATCAGTAGGATTGTACCTAGAATCCTGCTTAAGGTGTTGTATTTATGATTGTATGCATCTCTGCTTGTTTTGGTTTAATAGTAGGCTAGCACATTAAAATTAATAGATTTGAAGAAATGTTTAATATTTATTTAAAATGAAGGGGTAGTAGTTAACATCATAGGTTTTGTCTCTGTCCTAGCAATATCAGATCGTAGTGGTAAGCCAGATGTTTAAATGTGATACTTGGCTTTCTGCTGCTACTGGAAACAGAAATATATCCTAGCTGGGAAGAACTTTTTAAGCTAAGATATTGACAGTCATCTTCTCTCATTTAGGCTTACAGTACTGCCAGTGGTGCAACAAATTTTTAATGATGATTGCTATAGCATTTTATTAATATTTTGGGTTTTGTCTGTCAAAATGTTATCCTGACAGCCTTGGAGGCTTGGGAGTGTTGAAAAAAACAGTGAATGATACCTTAGGAGGAAAAAAGCAGATGAAATAGACGGTGTTAGCTGGGATACTGCAAATTGCCTTTGGTTCCTGGCAGCACATCACTTCCTCTGAGTTATTTATTCCTCTAGTCAGTAATTAGAACCGGTTCTTGCTCCCCTGCAGTGGAGGAACTGAGCTGCTGCTGGTTCGAAGCACTATGGGAGGAAGGAGTTCAAAATGTCTTTGCATGCCTAAAAACTTCTGAGCAGAGCTGTTTCAGAGGGATGCAGATGTGGTCTGTCATAGCCTCATGTAACAAATACATATTGCAGTGGGATGACCTGCTCAGTAGACTTGGGGCGACCAGTGGACGTTGTTTGCCTGCACCTTTAGCAAGGCCCTCAGCATGTTCTCCTGTATTGTCCCTGTAGTCCACCTGGTGAAATGCAGACTTGTGAGGTGGACTGTAGAGTGGTTGGGAAATTAGTTGGGACCATTGGCCTCAAAGGGTTGTCATCAGCAGTAGAAGGTTCTAGTGGCAGCTGCTTGTGAGTAGAGACTCTTGGAGATTGATATTGATGTCTTTATTAACAACATGGGATGAAGGAATGGTGTGTGTCTTGAACAGGCTCCTAGATGATGCTAGACCCAGGGGAGCATCAGCCGTATTGTATAATGAAGGATGCGATTGCCTCTGAGGGATCTCAGTAGGAATGGGCTGCTGGGAACCTCATGAGGTTAAAGGCAAATGCTGAGTCCTTCATCTGGGATAAAACAACCCCACCTACTTGCTGGACAGCAAATGGAACCTGAGTCAGCAGTATGCCATTGAGGTAAAGAAGGCCAACTGCATTCTGTGTGATGTTAGTAAGAATGTGGGAAGGTTGTTGAGGGGGATACTTTTCTGCTCTATTCAACACTTTCAGGACTGCATTTGGACTATTATGTCCAATTTTGGCCTTTTCGGTACAAAAAAAAGATTTCTACGTACTGGAGTGGGTCTAGTTGAGGGCCACCGAAAGGATCAGGGAACCGAGACAGCAACATGTATTCATCTTAAGAACAAATAATAAACAAGAGTATAAAGAAGGTGCAGCAAGACTATTGTAGAAGGTTCACTGCAATAGAAAAAGACAATGGACTCCAGTTGCAAAGATGAAAATGCTAATTTAATATTGGGAAAAATCTTTTAACTGTGAGGACAGCCAACATGTTGGAAGAAGTGTCTAGAGAGTCCCTATCCCTGAAGCTGCTCAAAACCCAGGTAGGCACAGTAACCTGTTCATGGCCTTTCTCTGAGCAGGATGTTGGAGTAGGTGACCTGGGGTGTCCTACAGCTTTTGTGTCTGTGTGGTTCTGTGAGTGCTGCTGTTGGACCACAGAACACCCACAGACATGTGGTTTCAGTGTAAATTTCAGTGTTACTCTAGGTTGGTAATCCTTTTGTTGGTCCATCCTCTGTCTATTTTTGAGGGAAGAGATAATGCCTCTGTCTCGCTGTTGGATTTTATCTAGAGTATATTGCAGGGTTGCCCTCAAGAACTGAATAGCTAAGAGGCTTTTTCTTTTCTTAAAAGAAAAAAAAATATTTTTTTTAGTGATTGGTCATTTTCTGCTGTTAGATTGCAAAAAATCTTTTTTTTTCATTTTAAAATCCTGTGTAATTGATCCAGTATTTATTGTATAGCAGTTGTACTTCTACAATATGTTTAATTGTGGTATTTACACAATCATGAGAGATGTTCCTCAGTGTATGTTTCATGGTATATACTACTAAGACAACATAATGAAAACTTTCCTCTGTACTGTGTAACAGTACAAGTGCTCAGTGGTGAAAAATTAAGTGTCCACAATGTTCTTCTAATGAAAAATCCTAGCCATTAGGCAGATTTTTTTTTAATTACTTGTTCCAGTATTGGATTACTTGTCTATGCAGTTTTGTGAACAGCTGCCCTAAATATATTTCCTGCTTTCTTTTGTACACATCTCTTGTGCTAGGTATCTTCCCTCTTGGCACTACGTTCCGAATTCCATTTTATCATGGAATCTCAGAATGGTTTGGGTTGGAAGGGGCTTAGAGATCATCCAGTTCCAGCCCCCTGCCACAGGCAGGGACACCTTCCACTAGACCAGGTTGTCCAGAACCCCATCCAGCCTGGCATTGAGCATTGCCAGGGATGGAGCAGCTGCAGTTTCTCTGGGCAATCTGTTCCGATGCCTCACCAACCTCACAATTAAGAGGTTTTCCCTAATATCTAATCTACATCTTCCCTCTTTCAGTTTAAAGCTATTCCCCCTTGTTCTGTCACTACATGTCCTTGTAAAAAGTCCCTCTCCAGATTTCTTGTAGGCCATCTTTTGATAATAGAAGGCTGCTATAAGGTCTTCAGAGTTTTCTCCCAGCTCAACAAACCCAACTCTTTCAGCCTGTCTTCATAAGAAACGTTTCAGAGCTCAGATCACCTTTGTGGCCTCCTCTGAACCCACTCCCAACTAAATTAATTTTTTTTTTTACTTATAATGCTGCTTTTGAAGTCTTTACTTGCCTTGTCCTTATGCTTAAATGGTACAGGTTTTATCTGCCTGTTACAAGTGTCTAATTGAAGGTACAATTTAAATGCACCTTTTAAGCCAGAGAGATAATAATTTTGCTAACAGCTGAGCCCCTTGAAGATAGTGTTATTCATGCTGTATGTCACCACCTCTGGTGGGAGATTGTTATACAAGCAGCTTGGTGAAAGGGGCTGGGTGTATTATCTCTAAACTGTTTAAGCCAAATCAGTTGGACTGTCTTAAAACTGAGTGAAGGCAAGCATGAGCTAGCTTGTGTGACTTTGCCTGAAGCATAAGAAGTTTTGCAATTTGATGATAACAGTGTTTGTCACTGTGGTATTCTAGATTACTGTACAAAAATGCTAACTAATAAAAAGATCTTCTCTTAACTGTATGATTTGGTTTTCTTTGTTTTTGTTGGAGAGTTTGCAAATACATTCCCCTTCTTTTGACAAGAAACGACTTTTTCTCCCCTTTGTCTAGGAAATGTGGCAGCACTAAAGCTTTTGTATTAGAGTAACTACTGATCTGTGAGGGGGGGAAGTTTCCTTTGAGTTTCTATAACTTGTATGTTGCATTTAATTACAGTGTTTTTGTGATTGCTTGGCTTGGTTGTGACCACCATGGTTTTTTTTGAAGTAAGCAGAGTTCATCTTTTCGTTCAACTTTGCCATGAAAAGCTTACACAAAGACATGGGCACCAGCATGCGCTTAAGTCTGGTGGTTTTAGCACACACACTAGCTTTGCCTGTAGAAAGTTTTCTCGTGGCTGAGGTTGTTCATTACTATCTCCATAGCTCTGCAATGGAAAAAGTTGGGTGAGAGTGTCCAGGGGAACTGACTTTGCTTTTAGTTGTGATTGTATTTTGAATCAAACTCTGCTTGATGTAGATGAGTCTCCTGACTGTCCCCTACTAGGCCTGAAGGCCTGGTGACTTCCAAGACTACAGTAGATCAAGCAAAGGGTTAAATAGTTCATCTGATCCTTTCTTTGAGACTGAATTACAGGTCTAATGTATAAACATCTTATTTGCCTTAAATGCAGGAAAGAGGAAGAGCTTTCCATTTCCATTATCAATTATATTTGATGAAATTGAAATGCTGTCATAAATTTGGTCTTACTGCATAGGGAATACCTACAAGATAGATACTTTAATGCCTGAACTGTGTATTTGAGTCCTGAATATAAAATGTATGTTAGCATACTGAGCTAAATCTAATAACTTGTACTAATGGCCTTGTAAAGACCATCTAGTGCTATGGGAAATAGATTTCTTGATCAGTCTGATTTTAAAGACCTCAAGCTTTTTGTTTGCGTGGTTATGTCAGTGGTTTTTATTCTGATGCCATTGATTTTTTTTTTTTTTTTTTTTTTTTGTTGCTATTGTTGTTAAATAAAAATAATCAGTTTAGGCTGCAGGGCTCCCTTATAGGAAAATAAAAATAGTCTAAGCAGCATTTAAAATAATGTAATTCTGCGTACTGTTTATGGCCCTTGACTACAGCCACACTGTGTGTGACGGTCTTTCAGTAAATAAATAGCAACTGTACTTACAGTCCCTTTTTAGATTCAGAAAGAGCCCCTTTAAAATGCTTGTGAAGTTGTAAGTAAAAGTATTTTTTTTAAATCTTAATTTTTTATTTGTTTTGATGTTGATAGGTTTCTGTCTCAAGGTGTAGCATTGAACATACACTCAGTAATTTACAGTGCTCATCACTGATCTGTGCTGAGGATGAACTAGAACCTAATGTAGTGCTTTTACAAGGAAGGAAGAGTGCCCTGTACTTTTGTGTGCTACTTGTAATGTCACAGTGTAATGTCACTATGTCAACTAAAGGTGTAGACAGAACCTGAGATAAAACCGTTCAGTGTGACAAGGATTTAACCTAGTGGGTTAGCATTGATTTAGCTAGTAGGGCATACCCAGGCATTTTGCACTCAGATGGAAGGGATAAAGATTGTTACAGATGTGCAAGCAGTGTCAAAATGTAAAGCAACATCTGAAGTTCCTTGTTCTGCTTATTCTAAAGCTAACTAGACAAATGAAAATGAGGCTCACTTCAAGCAATGAAAAGGAAATATACAGGCATATAATCCCTTCTTCATGATTTTTAGAACTAAATCTGATCTAGTCCACTTGCCTTAAAGGAAATTGTTGTTTTCAAATGTTACATAATTAGTGGCATTCCTGGAACATATTGTTCATATTAAGTCATAGTTTTATTGTCTTTTTTTCTAAATGAAATGTCAAACTCTGCTGTCCTTCATCCAAATTGAAACCGCTCCTCAAGTAGCGAAAGCTGAGTTAGTTTAAGCCAGTCTGAGTTTGCTGCTGCAAGACACAATCATGTCATGTTCCCACTTCTGTTGCTGTGGCCCAGCCACATGGTAGGCTGGACCAGTGAGCGACATGAAGCCCTTGAAGGGCGGTCCTTACTGTCACAGTGCATATATGAATTTTTGACTGGTTCTTTTTGAATAGAGCCCTGATACAGTTTGTCACTTTGCTGCATGCATGTGCTAGCAGAGGGTGAGTTGAAGAGAGGAGAAAGGGAAAAATCTCTTTAATGGTGGTGCACAGAGTGGTTAAAAGAATGGGTAGGTTTTGTTTCTTTGTCCTGGCTCTGTGATCTTGCTGTCTCTCAGGCCAGTTCTGGTGCGCTGAGTCAGTTGAACTCATTAGTCCAGCAGAGAAACATGTACTTTTTGCCAGATTAATGAATTCAGCTAGTACGGAGAGTAGCTGTTACGTGCCAGAGCTGGCATGAGGTAACCGTAGGGGATGGAGAGGGCATGAAAATGCCTTTTTGATGGTTGGAAGTGGTTAGATCTGCTCTGTAACGGTGAACTTCACTGTTAGGTGTAGGTTTTCTTTTTGAGGAACCACTGATTCATATGTTCTAATAACTTGAACTTTGAAATGTGAAGCAAATAAATCTCAGAGGCATGGAGGTGAAAACTTGATGCTTTGCAGAGGTTTTCATACAGGAAGTGGAAATTAGCTCTTTTATCTGGTTGCATATTTTGCATCTCTGACAAATTCATGGTAGTGTATGACCTTTGTATAATCTATATGTAGTATTTTTCATGCATTTTTTCATACATCTGTTATTTACCTAAGCTTCTCAAACTGAATCAAGTACAAAAAATACGTATTTTCTGGTAGTGCATCATTGGTTTGTACTCCTGCCAGCACACACCATCCCCTATCCTCCATGCTGTTTGAGAGACACTTATGAGCTTGGAAAACTGTCCTGTTCCATAAATATTTTTGTCCAAGTAGCCTACTTTCAAGTTTGTAAGTTGAACTGTGACCATAACTATTGATTTTTCTTCCTTTATATAGCTCTGTTGAAAAAATTGTATTTTGAAGTAGAAAATTACAATACATGTTTGTTTACTATTTAGTATTTCTATCTATATAGTTTTTGCATAGAATTGCGTCTCAAGGCGATATGCCTTAAGTAACTGAAACTGTAGTTAGTGCTGTGGTGTTTGTATACATAGACACAGATACATCTAGCAGAGCTGCAGACACTTAGAATGATGCGTGGAATTTGCAAAGCTGTTGTAAATAGCTATTCCTAAGTACTGGATCTTTTCAGCAGATTTCTTTTTTGTAGTTTTTTTTTTTTTTTTTTTTCCTTGCTTATTTGTTTACTTTCCTGATGATACTTTAGGGTAAGAATAGAGTATGAGCCCACTTAAGATGAGCAGACAACTGTTGGTACTGACAGCAGCTCTCAGACTGCTGAAATTAATCAAGTTAAGGACTAAAACACATTTGCTGACTAAAACACTGCTACGCATAGTTGGGATTGCCAGTAGGTTGCATCTACTGCCCTTTTACAATACTAATTTTGGTGCCTCTGTGGCCTTTAGAAATGAGCTGTTAAAGCTCATAACAGCCAGTGCCACTTCCTCTGCTTCCAACTTGGGTTTGGAAACTAGAAGAGTTTTTGTGCCATAGCATATTCAGTGTAGGTGTAGTGTATGAAGGTGTTCAGGAAGGGGCTGGTTTGCATTTGTGGCATGAGGAGTTTGGGATTTGAGCAGTTTATTCAGATTTTGCTGGAGGAATAAGCCTCTTAGAGTTGTCTTGTGCCTTGTCTTTTGTATTTCTCCTCTGAAGATCTGTTTGCATCAGTGAGCTGTGCGGTATCCTTTCTAGCCTTATAGAAGGATTAATGATGCCTGTGTGGGGAGATGTTAATACCAAGGAACCTGGGATGACAAAATATGAAACTGGTGGCACAGGAGGAGTTAGGGAGCATGTTATGCTGCTGACAGGGTAGGCTTACATTGCATGTGCAGGTAGTGGGAAAGGGTGTTAAAACACGTGCTGAAGTTGAACAGTAAGAAAACTAAAAGTTAGGGTAAGATTAAAATCAGTCAGCTTTAAAGACAGTTTAACGCATGACACTGTTGAAGTCCTGGCAAGAATATGGGAGTGTGCATGTTTAAAATGTGCAGCTGGTCAGCAGTACCTTAACTGCCTGCCTTGGACAGGAATCCAGCCATAGGGCATTGTTGGTTGGCTTTCAGCTGTGATGAGCAGGTAAGAGGTGCCATAAGGAAATTTTCTTCTTCTTGCTTTCTTTTTCTGTTGTAAGAATGGGCATACCCTGGAGAGTGTGTGGCTTACTTGAATAAGGATGTGGGTGTTTTTAGCAAGAGCTGTGTTTGATGATGGCTCATACATAATGCCTTAATAGTTCTTTCACACTGCCTTTAATCAATATTTTCATTTTTCAGACAGAAAATGGAAGTGTGTTTCCATGTATTTTGCTTTTCCTTGCTTTGTCACTAAGCCAGCAGTATTTTGGAGCACAAAACAATGCTTTTGATCTTCCCCTGAGCCTAAGCCAGATTGAGCAGCCTATTAATACTTGTTACAGTGTGGCTGAGCGAATTCCAGCTCCTGGATTGGTTTGGCAGGTTACATCAGTGTTAGTGCCGATGATACGGACACACTAGCAAGGCTGCCATGTGCAAGAAAGGGTCAAGCCAGTATGGTTTTAGGTGTGGATGGTAAAATATCATCTTGGTTAATTAGTAGACTAGCTAGATTCTCCATTTATTAATTTGGTTTACTCTTTTGGATGCCTATGACTTCTTCCATCTTGAGTCTCAGGTAGCTTTCAGTCCTAGGAGGGTTTCTTCAGCAAAAGAATAATTTAGGTCAGTTTTATGGCCAATAATGTCTATTCTCTGATGGAGAAACTCTCTAGCAATGCTGAATGCAGTAGTGGCCAACTGCCTTGGATGCGGTTTGTGTCCTAACCATTTGTTTATTTTTGGCATTCACTCCTGTGAGTTCCTGATACACTTTTATTCATAACAGCAAAGTATTTGCCCTAAAAAGTGGGACAGTGTCACAGGCTGTCATGGATTCAGCAGCAGCAGGCATTTTTCTCCTTTAAGTAGTATCTGGTGCAGCACTGTGTTTTGGATTTTCAGCGTGGGAACAGTGCTGATAACACCAGTGTTTATAGTTATGGCTTGGAGTGTTTAGGCTGGCCAAGGACTTTCTGAGCTTCATGCTCTGCCAGGGAGGAGGGGAGCCGGGAAGAAGCCGGGTGGAAGGAAAGACAGGTCACCTGACCCAAACTGACCAAAGAGGTATTCTGTACCATAACACGTCATGTCCAGGATGTAGAGATGGAGAGCAGAGATGGGAAAAGATGGTGGTGCAGGGAAGCTGTGCACGGCATGGCTGGGATTTGGTATAAGGTGATGGGGTGCACTGTGTAGTCGAGCTTGGTATCAGGTGATGGGAGGGGGGCACTGCATGGCATGGCTAGGTATCAGGTGAAGATCTGTTGTATTCTCTTTCCTTGTATTTTCTCTTGTATTATTATTGGTGGTAGCAGTAGTGATTTATGTTACACCTTAGTTACTAATCTGTTCTTATGTCAACCTGTGGGAGTTGCATTCTTTTGATTCTCCTCCCCATCCCCCCAGACTGAGGAAGAAAGAGAGGAGAGTGGGAGAGTGGCTGCATGAGTTTGAGAGCCTCCAACAATGACACAGGCAAAGATGGAAGTGAGGGGCTGAGGGCAGAGTTGGGGGACTGCCTCTTTGCTGGTGCTGTGCACTGAACTGTTTGTGAACTCTGGTATTACGTAGTGTTAGGTTTTGTTGGAAAGCTGAGGCTTAGTATTTATGTAGAATAGCAGCAATATCCTAAGCATGGTACATTGTGTACATCTTTGTGTGGTAATTGTGATGGATATGTTTATAACTCAGTATTCTGTGTGGTTTAAACTGTCTCTGGATATTTTGTCTTTATGCAAGTACAAGGTTAAATTACAGATCATTACGAAAACCAACAAATTGCAAGTTGACTTTCTGTGAAAAGGCTTTCTGTTTTCTACGTTCGCTATCTCCTCTTTCTCCACCCCCTTCTTAACTCCAGATTCAAGGGTGCCTGATTTGTTCATAGCTCCTGTTAGTTGGTGTTGGCATTATTGTGTATGAGAGAATTGAGTAAGTGATATGGTCCTTCTTCTTTCATTTGTGTGCTATATTTTTTTTTTTAAGAAAGTTGAATATAATGGAGTTCTTGTGTCAGAATTGCTTTCTAGGCTGTTAACATGCTCAAAGAATATTCTCCAGTTCTACACCTGAATTACTATTTTGATTAGAAAATTCTGTTGCCTGAACCCAGAAAAATACCAAAGCACCTTGCCAGAGCCTTTGGTACATCTGTTAGCAGCTGATAATGAAGTTCAGCAAAAATCTCTTTAACTCTTCTTACTTTTCAGTTTCCAAAGTGTTGAAATTGCAGTTTGCGTGCAGCTTGCAGAGTTTAACACCTGGTTCTTTGGCTGCAGTCAGAATAAGAGGGAGGGAGCTCCATGCTGCAAGCGATCTGATGCATGGGGTTGAGATTTGACAGGAAGGTGTGTTGAAATCTTGAGGGCATGATTCTCCATCAGGGGGACAAGTGACTGCCTAAAGCAAAATGGTCAATAAACATCTCTTAAATGTAGAATGTAAGCCTTGTGAAGAATTGTTGAATAACAAGATGGAAATGGCTGTTATGTATTCAGTAGTTGTAGAATATTAAGGTTTGGAGATCCAAAACTTTAGCATACCATGAAGTGAAATTTGATCAAATGCATCTCTTTAACAGTCTTGTAGTGAGGTGTGTTTTATTCAGCTACAGCTGTTTCTTTCAGGGTACTCTGACTGTTCAGAGCATAACAGTGGGTTTTTTTTATTTTTAATAAATGTTGTTATTGCCATTCAGCATTATAAAAAATAGAAATATTTAAGTTCACTGATTGTGGCAGCTATTATAATCACATCAGTATCACTGCAAGGAATTGCTGAGCTTCTTTTTTTGATATTTTTTCAAGTGAAGGTATTAAGAGGAAGAATCCTCAAAACTACTATGTACATCAGCTGTTATTTTAAAAGTACAATTTCCTGATGACCTTGTGATTTGACAAGCCTCTTGTAAACTTTGTCTGAAATGTCAGAACCTTGAACATTGTCAAGGTCACTGGGGAGTGCAGAAACTGATAGATTAGTACTAAATCAGTATTAGGTGAATTTTTGTCATATGTGACCCAGAGGTGTAGAGATCCTATGTCAAGGATTAGCCCCCTCTATATTATTCTTGTCCTGAATATTTACTGTCTAATGTTTGTCTTCAAAGTGTGTGCAAGTCTGCATTGTAGTGTATGCTGTTGACTGTGTTTCTGTAGTTAACAAGTGTTTTTTCCTTTCAAGCAGGGAATCATTAGCAGAATGACAGCATCGGTGAAAAACATTGTACCAGGATGGTTACAGAGGTATTTCAATAAAAGTGAAGATGAATGTGTAGATGCAAATGAATCTACAGATCAGGAAGAGAATCCAGTAAACTATCACCATGATTATGCAAATGAAGATACCATTGTGATTGATGGGAGAGTCACGCCTGAAACAGCAAGAATTAATTTAGACGGTATGTGAAAAATCATTTAGCATTCTGGCCATCTGTATTTATTCACAAATTTCTAGCTCTGAATCTAAATTTCTAAGGGAAGCTGGAAGGAGCATTTTGACAGAATTAAAAATAAATAAATAACCCCCCCCAAAACAGCCAAAACCAAACCCACCAGCAAAAACAAAGCACCTCAAAAAAGTACCAAACACTCCCTCTCCTCCCAGTAACTGTTTCTGAAACTGCAGTTATGTTACGCAGTTTCTGCACACATCACTGCAAAACATACTGGCGGTTGTCTTACAGCTCTTGGAAGTCATCAGTTAACTTCAGGTAGTCAGTCAGCCAGGTGCAGAATTTTGATAATACTCATTTGCAAGTGTGCTGGGTCAGGTTTCCTTTTTGAAATGTCTGAAATGAATGTCTGTCTAATTGTCTAAGGTAATAAAAACATTAATTTGATTTATGTCCTCAGAACAAAGGACCATATGCTAAAGTGACAGAGGAAAATTCATTCTCATGTCCTGATTTTTTTGTTGTTTTTTTTTTTTTGGGGGGGTTCCTTTGGGCTTCTTCAGTTTAGTAAAGTTCCTTGTTAGTTTAATGAAGAACTGAGGAACTTTGTCTGTGACATTATTGTTTTTGAAAATGTTTCTTTCAAAATTTTCGTATGCTTTCTTTCAAAATACATTCTTTTTTGAAATATGTGGTAACGTTAAGGTAAGTGCATGGCTAGCGTGGGGTCTTTGAAATCCTGTTTGGACCCATGGCAAAGAAGTTTGCAGCTCTTTACCATGTAAAAGATCTGTGTTTTATATCTGCATCTCTCACTGTTTCTGTAGATCTCATCTGTAAATTTGCATATGTTCTCATTTGAGTTTCTCTTAAATTAGTTTTGCAGAACTTAATTAAGTAGAGAAATTTTGTCTGAACACACGTACGTAGCCGTCTGTGTGGAAAGTCAGTTGCTTCTGTTGTTGGCAGAATGGAAAATAATAAGGAAATACCTTTGCCACCAGTGTCATCTAATTGTAAATGAGGAGCTTTATTGATTTCTGCATAGCTGTAGCTTGAGGATGAGTTTTGATAAAGGAATAGAGAAGGTCCTCATGAATGAGGAGCACATGTTGGATTTCCTGAAGAACTGAATGAAAGGACTTTTCAGTAAGAGCAGCTGCACAGCAAACTTCCTAGCTCTGAAAAATCAGAAGCAGGTGGATACCCTAGAACCTTTAATAGCTTTTGTTTCAGTCTCTGGATGCTGTAGGCCAATCTTTCTTGCTATAGTTAATAAGATTTTTAATTATTACTACTATTATTATTTTAGAATGCTTGTTTGTTCAGCTCTGAGTTACCAATGTAATGTATTCCTTTGCTTGGCCAGCCTTTAACATGATAACACTTTATCTCAAACAAGGCAGTCCTAAAAACCTTCCAGTGCTTTAGAGAACTAATTACTAGTACTGTGGTGGTTGTGAAGATTGAACTAGCTAAAGCTTCAGTGCAAATATCAAGAGGATGGTGACTCAAAATCATGTTAACATCCAGAATTCCCAGGAGAGAATGTAGCTTTACATGGGTATCAGGCAAGATACTCATTAATAGCTGTTCCATTCAGGGGGTAAGTTGGAGCTGTGAGACCACCTCTTGCAGGACACTGGAGTGGTTCATGAGGCAAAAAATGCTGATCTTGCAGCTGAGGCCATGATGCGTACTTCTCTTTATGCCTACATCTCAAAACTTAATGGATAGAGAATGTTTTGCCTGTAGTGTGACTTGATGTAGTAGAATTGGAAAGAGGGATGATGACACCAAAACAAACAACTCCCCCAGAAAATCTCTGGAAATACCCATTTTCATGTCATGTATTCAGATTAACATTATCTGTGGTATAAGATTATTTAAACTGGAGATTTGTCTGTAACTTGGCATGTAATTTCAGATTTTGGAAAGCTTATTGCAAGTTCTATCTACAAATGAAGGATGTACATTTTTGATTTAGCGAAAGACACAGTGTTACAGTGCTTGAACGTGGGGTCAGAATCTGGTGTTCTAAAACCTCATCATTAACTGCTTCTTAATGGGACTTTAATACTTAGTATTACAAGCAGTGTTGCTGTTGTAATCAAACAGATGAAACCCTATCTGGGTGAAGAAGAAGTTAAATTTGGCTTCTCTATTTTTGTGCTTGAAACTTGGCAGTAGCATGACTGTTGACAGAAAACAGGTTTTGGCTTCTGTGAGCTTGCCTATAGGAAAGCTTCTTGTCTCCCTGTTCTTGTTTAGAACCATCCACAAGTAGATCTGCATTGAACTACTCAGATGTATTAACAAGGCCCTCTCTTCATCGGAGCCATTTGAACTGTACCATGTTGGATTCTACAGTACCACATTGTCAGCCCTCTACATCTTCTTCACTTGGTATTGGCAGTCCTGGACTGTCTCTTGTAAGAGAAATAAAAGATTCTACCTCTCAGCATGATGATGATAACATCTCAACAACCAGTGGCTTCTCCTCTAGAGCATCTGATAAAGGTAGCTTTCATGTTCTCTAATTGATTTTTGATCACATGAAGCACTTCGCATTCTTTAATATTCCATATCGCCTTAGTAAATGAAGTTGGTGACTATCAGCTTGGGTGTTAGAATTAAATTTAATTTGTAGCATTTTAAGAAGTATATAATCCTGTCACCTTTTTAATATAACCATGCTTTGGAATGTATTTGTGAGACTTAATGTTGAGTCAGTGCTGATGAACACAGTCTTAGCTAGGTTATCTGTAAATCATGAACTTGGATAGTAGGATCTGAAGATGACTCTGTGTAGCTGGACAGCTATGTTGATTGCCTAGAAGGAAATGTGATTCACAATATTTAACTTACAGCTGCTTAACTGTGAATAAATACAGGTGACAAATGGAAACACAGATATTTTTCCTGTTTTCAGCAGAAGTCAGTAAAGGGACTATTCTGATCAATTTCTGGGCTGCTTTTTTGTCTTTTCCTGATAGAACGCATCAGTTTCAATACTGCCACGTCTTTCGCTGAATTCAGTAAGGAATGTACCCCATTTTAAAATAAAAAAGGAAAACAAAACCTAAACCATTGTATTGGTGTAAACAGAGACTTGGGGGTTCTCACTGAGAAAGGGCAAACAGGTTTGCAGCTTTTTCTAGACCCTCTCCTTCCTATAGTATAAATAGAGATTTAGGTGTGCTCAGCAAATTTTCTGGAGAACATGTTTTCACAATGCAGAGTAGAAGTTGACAGAGTTCAGCAATACAGCCCAAGTACACTAGAGTTTTCTGGTGTGTCTCCATAAAGCATACATGAAAAATAGGTTGTAAACTCTGTTATTTCAACCTATGAGGAACTTTTCAGATTAAAAACCTGTGCAGTTTTGACCTATGCTTGCTTCTAACCCTTTACCAACATAGGAAAAATGTTGTATTACTATAGATGCACCGATGTTTATGAAGTTCGCCTTTATTTTGCTGTGAAAGAATTAAAAAATTTAATTGCTCTTCATTGGGAGCATGTTAACTGGTTGTGCATGCTTTTGAAAGGTTACTGAAAGGTAATGTATTTGCAGTTCTGTGAACAGACTTCAAGTTAAGAGTTGACATTTGGTTTTCATACAATATGTGAAATTCATCTGTTTGAAGAACTCTGAAGGTTATAGAGTGTTTGATAAATGCATGTTAGGGAACTTTTTTAATTCTGTAAGACTTATTTTTATGTATTAAAGAACTCCGGTGTTAATGTGTTCTCCAGTATTAAAGTTCTCTATGTACACAAGGCATTTACGTGTAGCATGTGTCATTTTGGCAGATATCACAGTTTCAAAAAATACTTCAGCACCACTGCTCTGGTCCACAGAAGCTGAAAGATCTCATTCCCTCTCACAACATCCTGCAGCTAGCTCTAAAAAGCCTGCGTTCAATTTATCTGCTTTTGGATCTCCCTCTCCTGTAAGTACTGCACAGTATCAATCTTAAATAGTTTGAACTTGTAGCCATTTTACTAATGACTTATCTTAATACCATTCTGTAGTCACTTGGAAATGCTTCTGTCTTTAAGACAAGCCAGCTTGGGGATTCTCCATTTTACCCTGGAAAGACCACTTACGGTGGTGCAGCTGCAGCAGCAAGGGAGACAAAAGCACGAATTGCTCCTTATCAGGTATGAGAATAGCAATGCAGCCTGAGGGAAAATGTAAGCAAAATACAGAAGAGGTAACACTGCCAAAAGTGCTCTGAGCAGGGACCTGAAAATGTGGCAACAGTTCCCATTTTGCCCTCTCAACCTATGAGAGTAGGAAAGAACAATTTCTGTTTAAATCCTTTTTTTAACAGTTTACGTAGAAATGGTTGTTGTGATGCACAAGAGTGACAGTTACATCTTAGATTGTGCCTAGTTGTTTGTACTTGGGATTTCCTCTGTTATTAAGTCTTTCAAAAAAAAAAAAAAATCAATTGGCTGCGTCCTGACTGTCCTGTATTACAATAACATGTAACTAAAACCAGTGATTGATGCTGTAACTTGTGTTTATAGTAGCAAAAGCTACCTGCCTGATACTTGTCTGTAGATCTTGCACAAGCATACCTACACTCATGCTATGAATATATTGTGTAGAACTGTGAACTCTACTATAGTAGTGTCTAAGAGGCAATTTGGCTGATCCTTTGCTTTTCTGTTACCTAGAGGGATGCATGCAGTCCTAATCCAATCTCAAACAATAAAATGCTCTCTATTTTAGTGTAATTCAGTTAGCTCTTGAAAAGAGTTACTTGCCCCTAAGAGTTCTTGTGTTCTAAGATGAACCAGCAAATCAAAAATGCTGACAACTCTCTGTAGCTAGCTGATTCTGAAAGGAAGTCAGTAAAATCTGGTTTGGTCAGAATGTGCTTAAGTCATTACCTGTATTAAAAAAAATAATATCAAAATTCACAAGGAACTTTATTTAAGGAGCTGGAAATAAGAGTGTGCTGGACCTGTTCTGGCAGCTTATTTCTGCCATGGAGCAAAGGGGACCTCCAAGTTCCTGACTTAGGGGAGACCTTGAAAACTTAACTCTTCACTTAAAGCACTTAAACTTCAGAACACTCAAAACCTCCTGTAAGCTACAAGCCCTCTTTGGTCACATATTTCTATTTTCTACAAAATAAATGTGGATTGTGCTGAAAGAAGGAATCAAAATACTAGGCTTTTGAACAGAGATTAGCTTGCTTGTTGCTGCATACTGTAGATTACAGCAAGTCTTGCTTGTGTTTTTTACATGCTGTTTAGTCTGTCTGCACATAGCAGCTTGATAAGCACAACGTGGTGATGTGAGGGGTTTTAACGTAATTAAAAAAAGACACACTGAAAAAGAAGCATGGAGTTGTTTTTCTTTTTCTTTTATATTTTATTATATTTTTATGTAAAGTCATGTGATACAAATAAACCAGTCTGCTTTTCAGTGTTATATGTTTAGATCTGTTACAGTTCAGATCAGGTCTTTTTAAGCAGAATAAAAAGATCTGCAGTCAGCTGTAGTCTTGGAGGAAGGGAGGAAACGAGAACTAGAAATTCCTGATGATTGTATATGTTGGTTTTACACTTACCATCACGAAACCCTGAGATCTATTTTGTTAGTGAAAGTACTTTGTACAGGACAAGCCTTTGCTTCAGTTCTGTTTTCCTGATTACTTCTTCAGAGACCCTACAGGTCTAACATCTTCCCTTCTATGAATTTTTACAGTTCAGTATTGCTTTTGTTGGTTTATCCTGCATGCAAGATGTGTGGGGCTCGTCTTAAACTTCTGTAAAGTCAATAGAGTGTATTTTCGTCTTCATGGCTTGAATGCCTAGTGAGTGCATTTCTCTGTCATCAGTGTAGCCATAGGGCATAAAATACATGCATGTTTAAAAAATCAGTGTTGTAATATTTGCAATGCTAATTTTTCAGCCACCCGTAAGAAGACAAATGAAAGCTAAACAAGCAAATGTGCAGTCCTGTGGTGTGACAAGTTCCACAGCACGGCGCATCTTGCAGTCACTGGAGAAGATGTCAAGTCCTTTGGCGGTAAGTGGCACTCCTTTTAATCTGTTTTATTTCATGTGTTTGAAAAACATAGTAAATGTGCTAGTACGGGATGAAGATCTTCCTTACATAATATCCAGTTTAATTTATTTCACTGTTTTTCGACAGGATGCTAAAAGGATTCCATCTTCTAGTCCACTGTCTTCTGTAAGTTGATCATAAGCACCCCATGTTTTTGTTGATGGAACCCTCTCTTGGGAAAAAAAAATAAATTGTCCTCTAATATTTACTCTTTTTTTCTTTTTCCCTTAGCCTCTGGACAGGAGTGGGCTGAATATTACTACCTTCCAACCCAAACGAAACCAGGTAAGAACCAGTAGCATGTTAAGCTGAGTTAGATGACTTTGTATTCTTTCTAGCTACTACAAGAAATGTCACAAATCTCAGTGGCAGCATACACATGAATCCAAGTTAATACTAGTATTACATGAGTTATAGCTGTTCCAGCTGTGTGGAAGTTGCTAAAAATGGCTTTTCTACCCACACTAGAAGGATTGTGAAGATTTCTCGAGTTTAGAGTGATATTCTTTATGGACAGAATCCCTCAAGAAGGTTCTATGCTAATCCATTGATTAGAAGTGTAATTAATTTTACAGGCAATTCAGAATTTACAAACATCTTGTATTTTCTGTACCATCTTTACCCATATGCTAAATTACAAGAACATTGAAAAGTAGAGCATATAATTTCTTTACCATAAATGTTATCTAAATAATTGAAAACAAAGCTGATATGGATTCTCAGTTAAATTGTGGAACTACACCTGTGATGAGGCATTAGGAAAAATCTGCCAGATTTGCTGCATAGAGCCTGACGTCAGTCAGAAGCGAATGTTGGATGCAGCTGTCACTGGGTAAAAAAATTGTCTATTCATAATGCTAGAATTCATAAAAGTTTGGCAGGGGAAGATTAGCCCTGGCTGAGAAGGGGAGGAGAGGGTTGAGTGTTTTCCTACTGTATGGTTGACAGAACACTTGAGCACTTGAGCAGAATTTTTTGCTGGTGTTCTTTGTGGTATTTTTCTTATTTTCAGGATCTGCACTAGACAGAATAGCTCTTGGTGTATTAAATATCTTATTTTTTTTTAATTTCATATTCTTGTCTTACCTAATTTGGTGTTCTTCTGCAATAATGTCACCTGCCTTATGCATGAAGAGAAGATGGTGGATTTTAGTAAGGCTCTTGATACTGCCCCTGACAACATCCTTCTGTCCCATCCTAGGGAACAGATCAGGTAGGACAGGGCTCTGAGCAACCTGATCTACTTGAAGGTGCCCCTGTTCATTGCAAGTTGGGGGTTGGACTAGATGACCTTTAAATGTCCCTTCCATTCCAAACTGTTCTATGATTCTTCACTTGGGACAGAGTAAGACTGAACACAAGTATAAGCTGTGAGCAAAGTGGCTGGAGAGCAGCCCTACAGGAAGTAACCTGAAGATGCTGGTCAGCCACAGGCTCAGTGTGAGTCAGCAATGTGCCCTGGCAGCTGTGAGGCAAGCTACATCCTGGGGTGCATCAAACACAGCATCACCAGCCAGTCAACAGAGGTGATTATCCCACTGTACTCAGTATTGGTGCAGCCTTACCTTGTGTACTGTCTGTAGTTCTGGGCCCCAGAATTTAAGAAGGGAGTTAAGGTCCTTTAACATGTCTAGAGGAGGGCAACAAAGCTGGTGACAGGACTGGAGGAAATGAACTATAGGAGCAGTTAAGGACACTGGGTTTTTGTAGCTTGGAGAGAAGAGGCTGAGGGGTGAGCTCACTACTCTCTTTTCTTCCTGAAAAGGGGAAGCAGAGAGGAAGGTGCTGAGCTCTTCTCTCTGGGATACAGTGACAGGACATGTGTCTCAAAGCTGCATCAATCAGAGGAGAGTTAGACTTAAGAAGCAGTTCTTTAATGAGAGGGTGATTGAGCACTGCAACAGGCTTAGTAGAGAGGTGATTGATGCCTCAAGCCTGTCAGTGTTGATGAGGCATTTGGACAATGTCCTTAGCAACATGCTTTGACTTTTGGTCAGCCCTGCATTGGTCAGGCAATTGGACTAGATGATCGTTTAGGTCCCTTCCAGCTATTCTGTTCTAATTCTATTCTGTTTATGTTTAAAAAGACCATTCTTCACTCAAAATGGGTTTGTGAACTGACATGAATTAATTTTACTCATGGTTTCAAAATGAGTATAATAAATTTTTAGGAGTATTTTTAACTGCTTTATAGGTAGTACAACATGAATTTAATTACCAAGAGTTGGGAGATACTGTAAAATTAAAGCGGCATTGTAAGCACAGTTTTCTTTTCACGTTAATTTAAATAATGGCATGCATCCGAAGTCTCACTCTTTTGATCCTTAAGACTGGAGATGAAGCCTTTGGTTAATCTAGTGGCTTTTTTTTTTTGCAATTCATTTAAGTCAGTTTTGCAGAATGTACTGTGCTTTCTATTAAAAACTAGCACTTGTCTGAAAATTGCTTTGACAAGCAAAGTCAAACCAGTACTTTTAAATTCATCTCATGCAAATCTGAAACATTGAAACATATTTTGAAATTACTTTACAAGTTTTTTGTTTCTAATTGTTGCTTCAGAGGAGGAAAAATGCAGCCATTAGCTGCTTAACACTTTGAATGCTAAATGAATAGATAAGTCAATAAAAAAATATTACAGTTTGGACAGAGGAGAGGAAAAGATGAAAGCATATTATAGGAACATGGATTATTTTGATTATAGGAACATGAGTTATTTTGTCTGTAAAGATAACTGCCAAATTTTAAAATAGTCGGAGTTTGGCTACTTTTATTGCTTTTTGGATTTCATAGCAGGTTTTCTGGTGATTTCCCTCCTCACGCTAAATGCTTTCAACACTTCTAAATAATTTTCTCTGGGTGCTGAGACTTACTGGAGTTTTAAAGTTCTATAGCTTTTTTCATCAGTAAATGCTGTGGCACTTTGCGTGGGTGCAAGGATAAGTTGATTGTTGCTTCACTTTCAAAGATGGAATCGCAGCTTCCACCTGTCCGGAAACTCATGACACCAAAGGCAATCTCTCTGTCAGGGAGTCGGACACAGTACTTTAAACCGTCTCTGACTCCAGCTACTGATTCCAGCAAAATTCACCAGAGGGCGGATACAAAGCACAAAGTAAGTTATTTTCTGGGCCTTATCTGTCTGTTTTTTATAACTTTGGAATGTCTCTAACCAATTATTCTAGTAAGGTGCTCTTTCTTGCCAAAGAGTACCAATAGCATGAGGCAAGCAGTGAGGCAGGGGGAGAGCCATTTTGTAAGAAATGGTTTGAGGTTTTATGGATTTAAATGTATTTCTGGAACATTAAGTGGCTGGTGGCTAACTACAGAATGTGATGATGCACTATTGGGTCAGGCTGTTCTCAGTGAAAAAAATGTTTAAATACAGAAACAACATTGCTTTTTGTATGCTCCTGTACATAAAGCTGTCACTTATGGAACATGCTGGTGTTGTGTATAAACTCTCTCTACAGGCTCTATACAGAAATCTCTGAGTGAGATTTCTGACAGTTACCCATTCTGATCACTGTGGTGTAGATGGAGTCTGTAAACTTTCCTTAAAACAAGATTGGCATCTCTATCAAAAAAAAACAAAAACAAAACCAAAAAACTAACAACAAACACGTTTCCAGTATCAGTATGATTATATAACCAGGTTTAAGATTATGGACTTTTTAGGCGAGAGATCAAAGATTGCCGTCATGGTTAGAGAAGAAGCTTAAGTAGATGAAAAAACAACACGAACCATGTCTGGTTGGGTTGTCTTTGCTTTGTATGTGTTTTATAAACACATTCACATAAATCTTGAAATAAATCAAACTTAACTTCCAGGGCATGAGAGAAAAGAGTTTTCCTGCAGAACAGCAAGTAAACCCATCTGAAAGGTATGTCAAATCTGTTAATTGAAAACACTTGAAACCTCTCTCTTTTGTCAGTATAGTCTGCATGCCTGCCCTCTTTTGGAAGGGCAGTAACACTTCTCAGTGAAGGGAATGGGAAATACAGTGAAAAGATTGTATTACAAGACAGTTTAGCCATTGGTGCATCTTGATATTTACTGTAGGGAGGGCACCTATTAGTTTCAGCTAATTATTTGATTACTTGCAGTCAGAAAACTCTGTCCTAAAAGAATTATTCTTCCTGAAAGATTCTTTATAAGGAGAAGTGGCTTACAGTTCAGGTGTATATTTAATTTGTAGGGTATTTTTAAAGTAGAAACCTGGAGGACGATAAATTATTAATGCTCCTTTCATGGCAAAGTCACTCATTTGCTCTGTGAGTTTGCATGAAAAACAGGAGCCCTTTAGAATTATCTGAGGCCATTTTTCGACTTGTCTGCAAAACACAGAATTCCAGCAGAGTTAATAATTGTATTTCTTCTTGAGCAGATAGTCTTGCATTACACTGCTTGCTTGATTTAGGTAGAATGACTTCACCTCCAGATAACATTGACGGTTCTCCCTTCTGGGTAACTAGTCTTTTGAGTAGTGCTTGAATTAGACACTTTGCATTCAAAGGATGCCTTTTTTGGAGGCTTTATCCCTTTCAAAGAACAGTAGCAGGGAACTGTGTTTTATTTTCTCTGTGTTCATCTTCCAAGCAATTCTTATGTTGCCTTGGGCATTCATTGGCTTGCGAAAAAACCCACAACAAACCAATCCTTTGTTTCAGCATCTAATAGTTTGACTTCACAGCAACCACCTTTTCAGGGGTGGCTCTAAGTGTTTGGCACAAGTGCAAACAGATGTTAATTTTTTGTGGGTTTTCAAACTATTCTGAATTTTCTTCGATAGAATCCCGTCTTCTCCATGTAGACAGGAAATCCAGAAAACAGGTATTGCTTTTTTATTTGGTTCACAAGTTGTATGTGTTCCACTTCTGTCCATAGAGTAGGTGATCCCTTTAAAAAAAATGTTTTATAAAGCCAGTCTCCATTGGGTGTTGTGTTGTGAAGCAGAAGCGCAACCTGATGAGAGGCAGCTGGCCAGGGTCCCTTTGATACCAGATTAAACAAGCATTCCATTGTGTATAGAGACATAGTCATGGACAAAGCTACAAGGGCTCTCAAGGAAGTACATGCAACAAAAGTACCAGATGTCTTCCTTCAAATAGATGTGGGCCTTCCACCTTTATGCAGCTAATCTGTGGTACTTCAGTACATCTCTGTTCAGCCTACCAGGGGCTATTTATTTTTTAAACCTGAAGTGAGGATTATAGGTTGGACTTACTTGCTTGAAGACAGAGAACTGTCTTTTCCCTTTAGAAGCTGACAGCTGCTAACATAAGAGAGGAATGTGGGCTATTACAGACAGGCTATAGTTGTCTGAATAAAGCTCTATTTTGACATAAGATTTTTTTTCAATCGAATTGATTGTCGGTGTGGATTAGACAAAAGTATGAGTATATGGCCTTAAGGATCTGGCTTCCTCTCATTGGTTATAGTGCTAAGTAGACTGCAAGTATCAAACAAGTTCGGACCAATTCTGTTCCTCAGTCTTCTGGAAACTTGAGCTGGTGTCTTACAGTGTGGTCAAATGTACTTTTGTAATAGCTAACTGCTTGGCTGCAGAATAAGCTTTGGTATGGCAATTATTCCCAGGGATACTTAATTTTGATGATATATTGCTTTTTATTGTTACTCCTTAGTTCACTTCTGGTTTGGGATTGTGGTGTTGGGTTGTTTTTTTTTGTTTTTTTTTTCCCTTGTTTGCTTTGATTTTTTGGGGAGGTATTTCTTTTCCCACTTTTATTAGGAAATCTTTCTGATTTTTATCTAGGCTTTTGTAATGAACAGAGAAATGCCTTTGTATGCCTTACAAAAGGGATCTGTAGTCGTGTCTGAAAAGATTTCTGGAATGTCGGCACATCCAGACACCTCTGCTGCTTCTATTGGTGTCCCCAGGAAAGCGAGAGCTGTTTCTGAAACTTCTGCTGTATTATCTTGGCAGACAAGTTTAAACCTCTCTATTCTGTAAGAGCTGTTGCAGCATTTCATGTGCACATGCACACTCATATAGGCATGCTCTCTCTTTCTCTCTCCCCCCTACTATATTTTTAGTTATTCTTTCATATCCCTGTAAAGTTATGTGCTCATCACAGCCTCAGAGAACTGGCAGTCAAAATTTCCACTGTCTGGACTATTAAAAGAAAGCATTAGAAAATAACAATCCAAATCAGTTCTCCTATTTCAGGTTTTCTGGCTTAGTCATCATCCCTTTATGGGTGTTGTGACTGTTTCTTATGTATGTCCTTCTCATAGCTGCTGTTACTTAGCTGTTCTTCTCTCAGCAGCTCTTACTTAAGAGATACTTACCAGCATTGAACATCTTGTGGAACAGTGTTTTTTCTGTTTTCAATTGGAAGGTGTCAGTTCTAGGACTAATAGTGGCTGTAATAGCTTGAAACAATTAGTTTATAAGTGGATGGTTTTTTTAGTTTTCCTTTTTGCTACCTTCTTCTCCATCCCTTTCCTCAACCTGCATGTTCTTATTCTGTGCCAGCAATTTGATCTACCCCAAGTTCGGTACTCCTGCATCCAACGGTCTGTCTTCAGGAGGAGTGGGTGGTGGTGGCAAGATGAGAAGGGAAAGAGGAGTACACTATGTCTCAAAACCTGCACAAGAACAACAGGTAAAGGATGCTTAAGTTTATTGCTCTCACTGAGGTTGCTGAAGTTAACTAGCTAAGTATGCCAGTTCTGCTACCTCATAGTAATTTATAATGCCATTTCAGTTCTGTGGTTTTCTTGCTGTGTTTTCAGGGCAAGCTCCAGTTTAGTTTCCTGTTTAAATGCCTCAACTTTGTTTTTACATTTTTGAAATCTTTAGTCATATTCTTGGAGATGCATTGTACTGTAAAGTTTCTCATTAACAGTTAAATGAACAAATTTTAGTGGAGGCACATTTGTAGAGTTTTTATAAAGGAATGATGTATGAAACAAGTGCCAAGTAAGTAAGGAAAGTTTATTTGATTTGTTATTTCATATTTGAGTTATGCAGACAGATACAGGCCAAGAGTCTGAAGCAAAAGATAGTGTTCTGCATGTCTGCTGATGATAATACACAATTTTTGGCACTTAAGCAAACTCATAATGAGGGTTTTTTTTTCTTGATTTAATGGGAAAAGTCCATGGTCCTGGCTATCTCAAAGATCATTCTTTTTGTATTTTAATGCAAGCTGCCTGCTATTGAATCTTAAATTTAAAAAATTTACATCAGTAAGAAACAAATGAAGAAATAGTTAATACTGCAGAACATTTCTATGGTACAAATGGTCTGAATATTGAAGTCAGACTCTTCAAATCAAAACTGTGAAAGATGTAAGCTGTAGGCTACATTAAATTTCTGTAGTAGCAACTTACATCTTTGCATAGTCACTTCTGAGTAGATCTTGATACTACTGTGCAAGTAATTATTAGATTGGATGTTTCCATTTAAACCTAACTAACCAAATCTTGAGAATCAAATAATTGAAAGGTAAGGATGAGACCAGAAGTTTTTAAGGTACACTGATTTCTGAGCTCTAAATTTGCATCCTAATACATGATACAGACTAGATTTACCAGAATATGATCTCCTGTGCTGCTAGTCAGGCTTTCTGTTTCGGTGTTTTGTGCTTTGGTTTGGTAGTCTATGGAACCCACATACTTTAAACATTACCATTTTCCAAATTCAATACAGTAGTGACCCCAGGCACTTTGACAGCTGTCCTGCCTAATTTTGCAAGAGGAATGCTTTCGCAGTCATTTTGAGAGTGTACTCTTAATTGAAGAGATGAGAGGATAATTGGAAAGGATGATGTTTCTCTAGATGCTTAATAACTAGAGAAAACAAAAATCTGATCTGTGCCCCCCTCTGTTCTGCATAGGTAACAATTTTGAGCTAACTTTCGGTATTCTTTCTGGACAGGTGGTGAATGTAATATCTCATGGAAACAGGCCTGCCATAAATTAAAATGATGTGGCAGACTGAACTGGAGAGGTTAGGATTCATTTTGAAAACTCGCTTTGTCTAAATCTGTAGGTCTGTTTTATATTTAACTTTGTGAGGAAATTAGAGGTGGGACAGGATAGGAAGGCAGTAGGTCTTATAAAAGAAAAAAAATGTCGTAAATTTCAGGTTAAAGTGAAAAAATAAAATTCACAACTTCTTATAAGAAAGTTAAAATTTAATTAATTAAAATTTGCACCTAGGAATTGGAAGAACCAGTACTACCAAAAGTACCCTTACCCATCAGTACTGCTTCGCTGCCTTCATTCAGCTTTAATTTTCTTGCCAGTAGTACTGTCTCATCGTCACCAAGCACTCCTTCAACAGGAGCAATGATGAAGGTAAATCTTTGGTTGTATATTGTGAATACGTTTATAGGATGGGTATACATCTGTTTTGTTGTATGTTAACATCTTCCGTGGTGCTCATGAAGCTAGCCAAGATTAGTTTCTATCCTGTTGAATAAATTAGGTATTCTGATGGGCAAGGGCATAAAACTTTTAGTTCAGCTTCTGCCCATCTTATACTTTGCAAAGTTATAGCTAACGTTAATTATGTAACTGCTTCAAATGCTACGGAGATTTTGTTGGGATTTTATGCCAAGTTACTAAATTGGAGGTAGCATAAGTGGTCATATAAGCCTAGTGTAGAATATGAGCCTAGGGTGCAATAATCAGAGTATTGTTTCACTAAAAGAAACATTTGTCTGCTCCAGAGTACTTGAAATATTCTTGTATGTTTTGAAGTGGTATTTGCTGAAACTCTGACTACAGTTGGGCTGAGTTAGTTTAAGGTTCTTCAGCTGCCTGGTCTGCTTTTCCATGCTACTTAGATATATATATTAAATACATCTCAGTGATTTCTCTTAGTTTCTGGGGTTTGGTTTTCATGATAGTCTAGTATATATGCCTATTTGAAAACTTTATTGTAGCTCATGTCTGTGGGTTAGAAGTAAGTATCAAACATCAGATTACCCAGCTTCACTACAGGACACCTGTTAGTGGATTCAGGTAGCTGCTGTTGTTTTACCATGGTGGTACAATACTTAATTCTTTTGAAAATACAGGTACCACCAGCAAGTAATGTTGGCAGTCCTGTGTTCAGATTTTCATCTCCAATCGTGAAATCTACTGAGACAGAAGTGCTACCTCCATTGTCTGTAAGTAAAATAAGTAAAGCTCAACTTTTTATCAATGCTTTAGTGGAATATTGCAGAACAAAGAAGTGAAGTTGGCCCTGATAATGGGGAAAACAAATATATAGGTTTCTGTCTGTCCTGGGTTCAGCAGTAGCAGTCATTTTTCTCCTTCTTAGTAGCTGGTGCAGGGCTATGTTTCTGACTTTCGGCCTGGGAACAGCGCTGATAACACCAGTGTTTTCAGTTACTGCTTGGTAATGTTTTGGTTTCACCAAGGACTTTCTGAGTCTCGTGCTCTGCCAGGGAGCAGGGGAAGCCAGGAGGAAGCGGAGGCAGGGCACCTGACCCAAACTGACCAAAGTATTCCATACTACAGCACATCATGCCTAGGATGGAAAAATGGAGGGCAGAGACCTAGAAGGGTGGGGCTACATTGCTAGGTCAGGCTTGGTATCGAATGGTGAGCGATTGTATTCTTTCCTTGTGTTTGCCTTGTCATTATTATTATTGGTGGTAGCAGCAGTGGTTTGTGTTATACCTTAATTACTAAACTGTTCTTATTTCAAGCTGTGGGAGTTGCATTCTTTCAGTTCTCCTTCCCATCCCTTCTGGGAGCGGGGGGAAGAAAAAGGGGTGAGTGAGTGAGCAAAACTGTATGGTTGAGAGGCTTAAACCACGACATTGTCTTACAATTTTTCATTCAGCATTTATGCCAAAGGTTTGATAAGTGGATTTCAGGTTGCTGTTTGTGTGTGAAACTTATTTAAAGTTTCTTTAGTTTCAGAATCTGAAAAAAAAATCTCTCTCTTATAGCAGATTGGGTTCACATTTAGTGATCCTGTTGCAAAATCAGCAGAGCATTCTGGATCCAGTGATACGCCAGTGACATCCTTCCTTACTCTAGGTGAGGATCTGAAATTTTACCATGTGAGGTCTGAAGTGTTGTGATTTTCTTTTCTTTGTATATTAAACAGCAAATATGTCCTTTTTGAGCATACTAACAATTCCAGGCAAAGTGTGTTTTCGGTGACACATCTGTTTAAACTAAATTGTACTTATAAACTGTTGTAAGGTAGAATTGTTAAGACTCATATAAGAGGCATGAAACTTGTAAAGTCATGTTTCTAGCAAATGTGAATATATTTTAAATTGGATTTCGTTGTGAATAGTGTATTTTGCTTTGTTTTTCAAGATACCACCACTGTAAACAGCACCAGCAATAAGAAGGAAAAAGAAGAATACGATGGTCTCTCCAAACCTGCAAAGTTCTTAAAGGAAGGGAGTGTGTTAGACATTCTAAAAACCCCTGGTGAGATTATGAACTCTTTGTAAAAAGATATTTTAAAACATGCTAGCATATAACTGCATTACTTTCTTAAAAAGCCACCACCACAACCAAAAACCCGATTGTCACAGTTAATGCAATATTAGCCATAAATACAAACATAGGAGAGCATTATGTTAAGCTCTGCATTTGTTAAAGTTGATCTCTCCTTCTATTTGAAGTGGCTTTTATTCCTGAGAGGAAAACTGCAACTTCAAACCAGATTCTTTATTTGTCCTTTATGTGTTTGGATGCAATTGTAAATGAAGTATAAAATGAATTACCCGAATAATCAGTGTTTCATTGTAAATAAATAGAAATTACGAAATTTGAAAGGAAATGTTTGTAAAATACTTTACAAACGTTCCTCTCCAACCTTCTCCATCTCTGGGAATTACCAATAGTAAAGACAGTTTTGTTCCTAAAAATATTTTAAAAGTTGTAAATCTTTTGGCCTTAAATTATATTGTTGACTATGGATTTAAATATAATTTTTAAATTAAGTGGGCTGTTTTACTTTAGAAACCCTATTCTAATTTTTACTTTAAAGTAATTGCAGTTGTTTTGAACTAAAATAACAAAGCGTATGCATATAGATGATGATTTTTGTTTTAAAAAAAAAGGATTTCATTGCATTTGATCTTTTCCCACTGCCTTGAGTTGCACCAAGATGTTTTTTGTGAAGCTGCAAATCTATATGCTTAAGAAGGCAGTGCCTTTTTATATTGAAGGAGCTAAGTGAGAGAAAATACATTGCGCACGTAGGAAAGACCTATGCATGAAGTGATGTTCGTTTTCTGTAGCAGTTTAAGAGAAGCAAGTTCTAAATCCACTGTTCTAAGAGTCTTTTCCGATTTAAAAAAAAAAAAAATAATAAATTAATTAAAAAATGTCTTAATTTTAGCTTTGCAAGAATTCATGCTGCTATTTAAGATGCATTGCCATAGCATTTTCTTCAGTGTTTCCGTATTGCTGGTTCTTAACTTTCTGTTAAAATTGGCAACATTAAATGAGGAGTTGGCCTATGTCTAGTGCATTTTGAGCAAACATAGACAACATTTGTTTTGTTGTCTTAATTTTTATTAATTAATACTCAGTATCTGTGGGAAGATAACATGCTAATTGCTGCTTCAAGGACCAACTGCTGCACTGCTGCTAAAGTAAATGAGAGTCAGCCACTATGGCAGAAATAGCTTTAGAAACTTGATTCAGTTGGGCATGGTGTCTTAAAATTAAATTGATTTATTTCTAGTCCATGATGGGCAGTCAGCTTTCAGTACTGTTTGTTCACTCTTGTATCTACCAGTGAAAGTCTATATTTAAAGCTTCCTTGGAAATGAAGATATAAATCAAGCTTTAAGTAAGTGTTCTGTTGTGTCCCAGTGCAGCATATGAAATTTCATCCCTTTACATAAGATTTCCAGGGACTTGCTCTTGTGTTTTAATCAGAATGTAAAGTTGTAACCATGGGCGCTTGGTTTAAGCTTCGTCATTTAGATTTTAAGTAGCTTACGTGTAATGAGGGTACTGCTTTATCAATAGGATCTCTTCCTGTTTATTTTTTCACTAGGCTTTACCTCTGTGAAGACACGCTCACCTACATCTGCGCAGCCTGTTACAAGCACAGTGGTCTATACAAGGCCTGCAATAAGTAGTTTTTCTGCAGGTAAAGACGCCTCTAAACAAGCATCGTCATTTTGGCAGTCTGACACCTGTGACCCATGTCTGCAGAACAAAACCATGGATAGCAGATGTGTAACATGTGAAGCTGCTAAAGCATCAACAGCTGAGAGTACGAAACAGACAATAAGCTCAAGTCAATGTGTTGCCTTTAAGGCAGCAGTTTCTACAGTGGGGACATTAGGCTTTGAAGACAAATCTAAAACAGCACCCAACACGTGGGATTGTGATACCTGTCTGGTCCAGAACAAACCTGAAGCTACTAAATGTGTAGCATGTGAGACACCAAAGCCTGGAACAGGAGTAATGCCTGCCCTGACATTGCCAGCAATCACAGACAACACAGTGAAGGTGACATCCTCCTCCAGCAGCACTGACACAACAGTCACTCTGGGGTTTGGAGACAAGTTTAAGAAGCCAAAAGGTTCTTGGGATTGTGCGGTGTGCCTTCTATCAAATAAGGCAGAAGACAGCAAATGTGTAGCTTGTCAGTCCGAGAAACCAGGTACACTGTTCCCTTTTCTGTTGTTCCAATTTCAGCCTCTGTGCATTCTTAACAGAATAAAGTATGTTGCGTATTAAAAATATTTTCAGCAGTATGGCTGTATGCCAGCAGGATGGATTAGTGGCTGTCTGCAGAAATGATTATAGGCACTTTTGAGGGTGCAGCCCAGATTCCACCTTGTCACATGAATTGAAGTGATTGTGAACTGTATTAGTGCAGAACTGAGCTGAAGCAAATACACCCTGCTTTGCAGTAAAAACGATGACTAAACTGGATGCCTTCACTAACTTAAGACCTATTTATTAATTTTCACTGGGGAAAAATGTGAACTCTATAGACAAAGTTAAAAATTACTGGATCTTTCTCTCTTTCAAAAGCAAGTTAAAACAGTCTTTGCAGAACATTGCTAAAAATGTTTCCACTCAGCATTTGTGTGTAGTTTAGCAGTCAGGTATGAAGACAGGCTTCAAGACAGTGTAGTCTTTAAGTAGTTGTCTTACACTAAAACAAAGCCCTGTTTTGAGCTATGCCTGTGAGGGCCAGTGATAGCCTTCCAGAACATGGGTGACCTTGTTCTGGAAGGTTGAGGTCCTTCCAGATCATGGGGAGGTGAGTGCCTTCTTCAGTGCAGCACTGGGGTGCTTCCCATTATTTTGTTACTGTAATTGATTTTGGGTGTGGTTTGTTGTTTTTAAAGCACACAAAAAAATATTTTACTGTTAACTTTCTTAACATCATTTATTACGCTGTGATATTAAATAACACCTTTACGAATATATCCAAGGGGTGGGGGTGGTAATCTCTGAGGGACTGCATTGTTCTTTTGTTATTACCCTGTACAGTAAGTAAGGGTAGAATTTCTTCAGATAAGATAATGCATTTCAGAGGGAGCTTATTCTCATGGAATTGCAGCCTTGGCGTGATCAGTAGGCACTTTTGACTGAGACTGTAGCCACTGCAAGGAGGAATACTGGGGATGTGAGGGTTTGCCGTGACCATCATGGTGCAGACATTTGCACAGTTCTGCATCTCTCAAGGGGATGAGTGAGGCAGGTAAAATGAGAAGATAAAAGTCCTCTGGATGTGCTGTGGAAGAGAAAGCCAGTTCCTCTCTCTGCTGTTTTGAGTCTGGGACATTATCTTCTACCTCTCTCTTCAATGCCACCCTCAGTTTTTTAAAACTATAGGTGAACTATTCTGTGATGCTTTTGTATCTTCTGCATGTCTGCTTCACTCCTCAGACTTACGGAGCTGAAGTTTTTTGTTGGGGTGCAGCAACAAGTACCATCTCTTCCTTTACAGGGGAGACAAATCAGATGGCAAGTGTTGTGTTTAAGGCCTCTTTATGGAGGTTTCTGCTGGTGTTGAGCATGATGTAGCTTGTGTAGCAAGCACAGAATTGTAGGTTTAGAAGCTTCGAGTTCCTCTCTGTTTTGTTTTGGTTTTGGGTTTTTTTTTTTTTTTTTTTTTTGTTACAATATGGGGTTTTGATATATGTGTCTCTGGGATTTGGTGATGAATCATTCTGGTAAATTCTCAGCTTTGTATCACTTGACAGTGATCGTTAACTTTTGAGTGGTTGCTAATTTTGACTACAGGTTACTGTCCTTGGTTTGCAGTAGCAGTCATTTTTCTCCTTCTTAGTAGCTAGTACGGTGCTGTGTTTTTGACTTTCAGCCTGGGAACAGCGCTGATAACACCAATGTTTTCAGTTGCTGCTCAGTAATGTTTAGTCTGACCAAGGGCTTTCTGAGTCTTATTCTCTGCCAGGGAGGAGGGGAAGCCGGGAGGAAGCAGAGACAGGAAACCTGACCCAAACTAGGCAAAGAGGTACTCCATACCACAGCATGTTATGCCCAGGATGTAAAAATGAGGGGCAGACACCTGGAAGGGCTGAGCTTATGCCTGGGTCGGGCTTGGTATTGGGTGGTGAGCAGTTGTATTCTCTTCCCTTGTATTTGCCTTGTCATTATTATTATTGGTGGTAGCAGTAGTGATTTGCGTTATCCCTTAGTTACTGAACTGTTCTTACCTCAACCTATGAGAGTTGCATTCTTTCGATTCCCCTTCCCATCCCTTCTGGGAGTGGGGTGAAGAAAGAGAAGGGAGTGAGTGAGCAAACTGCATGAATTACGGCTTAAACCACGACAGTTCTTTTTGGTGCCCAACGTGGGACACGAAGGGTTTAGATAATGACAGGATTAATAGCCACTCATCACCGTGCTGATTTATTGGCTCTCAAAGGTGTTGCCCTTGATTCTCTTGATTTCACTGTTTCAGCCTGTTGTACCTTGCTTACAGTCGCTATTTGCTGTCTCAGTGTTTATCAGATGGGGGGCTTGGGCTAAGGTTCTTGTTTCATTGTACTTTATGCTAATGACTTGTAATACGGGTGAGCTCTGGAAGCAGTGTTGGGATTGGACGTGGCCGTGGACTTGTACCTGGCTGTTCAGCTGCTCTTCACTGTCCTGGCCTTCATCCTTATCTCTGTCTTCGTGAGGCTGTGAGAAGCAGAGCGGGAAGCGGCCCCAGGAGCCGCTAGTGGCCTAACTGGCCCAGGAGCACAGCCCCGAGGACCAGGAGGCCGGGAAGGAGGTGGTGGAGAAGTTGAGCCCCGCTGTCAAGCCCAGCCCCTCAGCAGCCAAGAGCATCCCCCAGCAGCTGCCCTCAGAGTCCCACAAGCCCAAGCCCCAGGAGGATGCAAGAGACCACGCAGCACTTCCCAGCAAGGCAGAGGAGGAAGTTCTGTACTCAGAAAAAGAGAAGCTGGTGGTGAGAGCTGGCAAGCACAGCAGCTATACCAGCCCCAGTGAAAACTAGGGGCAGGGACCTGGAAGAGGGGTTTGCTGCTTGGTCGGGCTTGGTATAGGTGGTGAGCAGTTATATTCTGTTCCCTTGTATTTCCCTTATCATTATTATTGGCGGTAGCAGCAGTGAGTTTTGTTGTACCTTAGTTACTGGACTGTTATTATCTCAACCTCTGGAGTTACATTCTTTTGATTCTCCTCCCCATCCCTCTGGGAGTGGGGGGAAGAAAGGGAGGAGTGAGTGAGCGAACTGTGTGAGTTATGGCTTAAACCATGACAGTTACCCATGCCACCAGAAGTTCTTTCAGTACAGTACCTTTTAATTTATATCTGAAGCAGGCTGTGTTATTGTATGAACTGTGGTTGCTATTTAAATGCCATTGGTTCAATTTGTGCTTAAAACTGTACATAGATTATAATAAAGAGTCTAGGTGTTTCTATTGTTTACATTCTCTGATTGAATCTGACTGAAAAGAACTTGTAGCTCGATGAGTATTTTACTGCTATGCTTGTCCACTTTGTTATATAGTGAACATTTAAGAGTTTCTTTAAAAGCTCATGTTCCTTTTATTACGTAAACACCATGATTAACTATCTTGCTTCTTTCTCAGGGAGTTCAGTGCCTGTGACCAGTAGCAGTGTTCCTGCATTTTCTGCTGCTTCTGGCGGATCTGGAGGATTTCTGGATTTAGACAAGTTCAAAAAGCCTGAAGGGAGCTGGGATTGTGAGGTCTGCTTGGTCCAAAACAAAGCAGAAGCCACAAAATGTGTAGCTTGTGAAAGTGCAAAGCCAGGCACCAAAGTAGAGCCCAAAGGTAATGCTTAATGAAATAAATAAATAATAATAATAATAAAGTGTGCATTCTGCAGTTTATTTTTGCTTTAGGTTTTCAGTGGTGGTTTTTTGGGGGGGTGTATGTATATATAGTGGTGGTTGTGTTTTTATTTTTTTTTTTTTTTTTTAAGTACAACTATTTTTCCTTTGTACAGCAAAACTGTTCATTTTTTGTCTAGGAATATTGCTTAAGTCAGGTAATGTGCATATGTTTTTACAACCTTTCACCAGAAAATGGTTATGCTTTTTAGAGAAAAGAATGTATTAATGACGTAGTAGTTCTGGGCAAGCCTTGTGTGTTGTTCATTTGGAGTTTAAGCTAAAAGCATGATATTTCAAAGAATTGAGCAGTGTACTTTTCAAAGGCAGATGGCAGACAGAAGACTGCCGTTGTGAAAAGGTGTATGTAGAATGGAAGAGTGGAGTTTTGTTTGTTTTGTAGTTTTGGTTTTTTTTTGTTTGGTTGGTTTTGTTTGTGGTTTTTAAAATAGTTTTGTCCTTGGGAAGTTCAGGACTATATTCCAAGCCATGTAGCTAAAGCCTGCATGTATTATATCTTACATTGCAAACTTGACATTATTCCATATTTCTGCAGGCTTTGGTGCGACTGCTGTGTCCACGAATGCTGCAGTGTCATCATTTACATTTGGTGTCCCTTCATCATCCTCCTCTGAATCTTCTCAAACATTAAGTAGCGCAGGAAATTTTAAATTTGGAGAACAAGGGAGCTTCAAGTTTGGCATTGCATCTGAATCTGCATCCTCCAACACTGTGACTGGGGGATTTAAGTTTCCTACTGGTGCAGGGGGCTTCAAATTTGGAGTTTCTTCCTCAGACTCTAAATCAGAAGACAGTAAAAAAGAAAGCAAAAGTAACAGTTTTACTTTTGGAGTTCCATCTACAAGCAGTCAGGCTCCTTCAACATTTCAGTTTGGGACAGCAAGTCTGGGGCAGCAGGAAAAGAAAGAGGAACCAGTTTTGGGAGGCTTTGGTTTTGGCACAAGTTCTGCTTCTTCCATAGCTACCAATGAGAATAAAACCGGGGTCAGTGGCTTCACTTTTGGAACAGTGGCAAAAAAGGAGGTAGCATCACCTGCTTTTGCGTTTAAGAAGTCAGATGAGAAAAAGGATGAAACACTTCCGACGAAGGGAGGATTCTCTTTCAGCAGTGTGGAGTCTGCACCCGCCTCACAGTTTGTTTTGGGAAGGACAGAAGAGAAACAGGACTCTGTCACTCCTGCTGCTCCATTAGCGTTTGGAAAAAAAGCTGACAATGAAGAGTTAAAGACACAACCTATCTTTTCAGCTGGGACGGCTGAGCATACCAAAGAGGAGAGCACAGCAAAACCTATGTTCAATTTTAGTTTTGTTAAACCATCGGAGAAGGAGAGCGAGCAGGCAAAGCTGTCTTTTGCGTTTGGGGCACAGACCAGTACTTCAGGTAAGCAGAACATCTTCTGGCTTCACTTGTCTGTTCATGTCCGTCAGTTAACACCTCTGAGGCCATACTGGACAAAATCTGTGGGACTTGGTATACAGCATGTATTAGAGCTTTAGAAAATCATAGAATCATAGCACCTGCAGCCTGTCTTTAGTTCTGATTCTTGATGTGTAGACAATATGTAGCAATTCCTTTTTAGACTTTATTAAGTTTTAACATTAGGTTGAGACCAAAAAATTGCCACAACTTAAGGAACCTACATGCTTCTTGTATCAGCACAGAAGTTGTATTGTCTCTGTAGTACCAGTTCAGCTGGTGATAAAATCTATAGAATGGTGCAGTATGAGGCCTCATACCAGTGTTTTTCATAGTGAGAAGGAATATCTTACTGACATATACTTACAGCTACGCTATGAGATATACTGCAGTTTCTCTACTGCTACAGAGGAATAAAGGGCCACTTCATAAGTATTACACAGTTTTGTTTTCCTTTAATTTGCTGAAAGTCTGCAGTGGAGGATTAAAGTTCTTTGGTGATGATCAAGTGTGTGGAAATTGTGGTTGTTAAATTCCATTTGCGTGACTTGGCAGCTGTGTTTTTGAGAACAGAATTAGTTTCTTATTTCTGAAGTGATACAGAAAAAGACATCAGTAAGTAACCCTGAATAAAAGCAATGCATAAGGTTATGCTGATTTTAATCACAGTCAGGTGAAGTTCCAGATGACTGGAAAAAGGGGAATACAACCCCCATTTTCAAGAAGGAAAAAATGGATGAGCCAGGGAACTGCAGACCAGTCAGCCTCACCTCTGTGTCTGGCAAAATCTTGGAGCAGATTCTCCTGGAAGGCATGCTGAGGCACATGAAAAACAACAAGGTGCTTGGTGACAGCCAGCATGGCTTCACTAGGGGGATATCCTGCCTGACCAATCTGGTGGCCTTCTATGATGGGGCTGCAGAAGTGATAGACAGGGGTAGAGCAGTTGATGTCATCTACCTGGACTTGTGCAAAGCATTTGACACTGTCTCCCATGACATCCTTGTCTCTAATTTGGAGAGACATCAATTTGATAGGTGGACCACTCGGTGGATAAAGAACGGGCTGGATGGCTGCACGCAAAGAGTTGTGGTCAATGGCTCAATGTCCAGCTGGAGACCAGTAATGAGTGGTGCCCCTCAGGGATCAGTGTTGGGACCAGTCTTGTTCAACATCTTTGTCAGTGACATGAAGAGTGGGATTGAGTGCGCCCTCAGCAAGTTTGCCAATGACACCAAGCTCTGTGGCTCGGTTGATATGTTGGAGGGAAGGAATGCCACCCAGAGGGATCTTGACATGCTTGTGAGGTCGGCTGATGCCAACCTCATGAAGTTTAACCATGGCAAGTGCAAGATCCTACACCTGGATCAGAGCAATCCCAGGCACAGCTACAGGTTGGACAGAGAAGAGATTCAGAGCAGCCCTGAGGAGAAGGACTTGGAGGTGTTGGTTAATGAGAGAATGAACATGAGCTGGCAGTGTGCTCTTGCAGCCCAAAAAGCCAACCACATCCTGGGCTGCATCAAAAGGAGTGTGACCAGCAGGTCGAGGGAGGTGATCCTGCCCCTCTGCTCTGCTCCTGTGAGACCTCACTTGGAATATTGTGTGCAGTTCTGGTGTCCTCAACATAAAAAGGACATGGAACTGTTGGAACAGG
>JASSUY010003380.1:14161-24367 GCA_032466535.1 Forpus xanthops | reverse complement strand
GATCAGGGGACTGGAGCACCTCCCCTATGAAGACAGGATGATAGAGTTGGGGCTGTTCAGCCTGGAGAAGAGAAGGCCGCATGGAGACCTCATAGCAGCCTTCCAGTATCTGAAGGGGGCCTACGGGGATGCTGGGGAGGGACTCTTCATGAAGGACTGTACTGACAGGACAAGGGGTAACAGGTTCAAACTGAAACAGGGGAAGTTTAGATTGGATGTGAGGAAGAAATTCTTTACTGTAAGGGTGGTGGGGCACTGAAATGTGTTGCCTAGGGAAGCTGTGAATGCTCCATCACTGTCAGTGTTCAAGGCCAGGTTGGACATAGCCTTGGGTGACATGGTTTAGTGGGAAGTGCCCTTGCCCGTGGCAGGGGGGTTGGAATTAGATGATCTTAAGGTCCTTTCCAACCCTAACTATTCTATGATTCTTACAGTGATTTGAGGGCTATGGACTTTGTGGGAGGGGAGGAAGAGGTATGTGATTTGGATTGTTTGCTTTTTTTTTCCTGTCAGGTAAAGTTCTGGAGTTTGGTTTAGTTGTGGAAATTAGACGAAGATTTTTGTGCAAAAAGGCAGTTTAAACAAGCATTCTTAAGAATGGGATAGTCCCTTAAAAATGGAATAGATAAAAAGGGGCCATAACTGCTGGGGGAGGAAAAGATAGTGGCAAATTGAGAACAACATCACAAATTATGTGAATTGGACCAGCAGCTTAGGGGAAGCTGAAAAATGACTAGCTTTAAAAGAGATAGCTCTATCGTAATTGTGTAAAGCTGCACTCAGTACTTTTCCAAATGGTCTTTATGGTAGGTTATTCTCTATTGCACCTAAAATCAGGTTTTGCAGGTGCTAAAATGCAATGAGCTTATGCTTGTAAGAGGTAGGCTGGAGGATGGGAAGCTTTGCCTGGTGCAAAGCCATAGGCATGGGGGTGTATTTTCAAAGAAACTACAAATGAAACTGTATCACTGTGTTTTTCAATACTCCCTTGAGCAAAGCCATAAAACTGTTGCAGGTGACTGATGATGTTCTTCTTAGAACATCTGAAATATTCTTGCTTGAAGAGTTCAGAAGGACTGGTTAACACTGACTGATTCAGGTAATGACAGCCCATGCTTAGTGTTTATAACCAGTGAAGCCTAGACTCCAGTGGAGTTCTTGTTCTTCACAAATCTTTCATTCTTTTCATTGTGGATGGCAGCAATCAGAACATTAAATCTGGATCTTATGTAAGCAGCAGTAGCTGAAAGAGTATTTGAGGCTTCATTCAGGATTGCTCTTATACAGTGACTGGAACAGGAGTCTGTTTGCTGTACTTCATTTGGCATTTCTGCAGTGGTTCATGTACTGCTCCTCTTTTCAGATCAAGGAGCAGCAAAGCCATCCTTCAGCTTCTTGAGCTCCAGTTCCTCCAGCACAGTCGTACCCACCACTTCAGCCAACAGCACTGGTGTGTTCGGCAGCACCATCTCCTCCTCGAATCCTCCACCAGTTCCCGCTCCCTTTGTGTTTGGACAACCCAGCAACACTGTGAGCAGCTCTGTTTTTGGCAATTCCTCCGAATCTGCAGCTTCTCAGTCATTTGGCTTCTCTCAAGAAAACAAACCAGCAACCACATCTTCCAGCACTGGCACAGGTCTTTCTTCGTTTGTCTTTGGCTCAGGAGCCAGCAGTACCAATGCAGCAAATTCAGGTTTCACCTTTGGAGCCACAACTACATCGAGTTCAACAGGTATGTTTTATATAGGTGCTGTTCTCATTTTTCCCATAACATAGTGGACCAAGGAAAGGCTGTTTCACTAATATTTTACTTTGGAGAATGTGTAGGCCTAGTGCATGGCAGTAGAGAAAAATTCTGAGTATTCACATTCAACAGTATAAATTGGGGGCTTGGTTTTTCACATTCTGTGGTATACAGTTTAGGAGTGAAATGTCAGCAGCATTGTTTTATGCAAAGAACAGCCCTTTACTGGATTTCAGTTTGTATAGCAAGTTTTCACCATGAGAATGATAGTTTTGTTTGTTTCAGTGTCAGTCCCGTGCTTACAGTTAGAAGTCAATGAATTACAACTTCCCCTGTATTTCTCTCCCATACCTAAACCTCTCAACTGTTGTAAATAATGTCAAGATTGGCAAAATCCTTCTTTCACAAGTATACATAAACACATTACCCCTGCATGTAGTTGCTGCTGCTGCAGGATTGATTTCCAATAAGCTTTATGCCCGGTGATTATTAACTTTCTAGTAACTTAGAAAAGACAAATGAGAACATATAGTTTCTTCACATTTTATGTTCATCGTGCTACTGCATGAATTTAGCAGTGTGACACAAGACTAAATCATCTGCTAGCCTAGCTGTATGTGGGAAATAAGATTGAACCTGTAAAGAATAGATTTCATCTAGTTTGATCTGCTTGCCTAACCTTGTAATTCACAGAAATTAAATTTGCATGCCTTTTTGTATATCAGAACAGGGAGAAAATGGTCCTAAATTATAATACCCAGCAGATCAATTTAACCTGCTTACAAATCAGTAACTTCTAGTGTCATTTCCTTAGTAGGTAACACTGTATTTAAAACATCTTCACAAAGGATGCTTATTTTTCATGCAGAAAGTCTATATTAACTTTTCATGGAATCACAGAACGGTTTGGGTTGGAAAGGACCTCAAGATCATCCCATTCCAACCCTCTCAGCCATAGGCAGGAACACATCACCCTTGGCCAGGTTGCTCAAAGCCAGGTCCGACTTTGCCTTGAAACACTGCCAGGAATGGGGCAGCCACAATTTCTCTGGGCAGCCTCTCACAGTGAAGAACTCATTCCTTATATCTAACCTAAATCTCCCCAGTTTGCCCCTTGTACTGTCACTACAGTCTCTGATAAAGAGTCCTTCTTTGGCATATCTGTTCATGATCTTTGATGGAAGAGCAGTCTGCCATTCCAAGATAGGCTGTTGCATGAAGGCTGCTTAAATTGCATTAAAGTGCTGTTTAAAATGTCCCTTCTGCATCACAGATCTGTGTACATTTACAGTCACTGTTCAGTCATGTATTTTTGTTTTGTTATTTCTGCTGGCGGTGCAGAACAGAAGCAGCTAAACAAATGAACTGCTTGTTGATGTTACATAGTGAGTTACTCTGCTAGACTAAGGGTTTGCGTATAGAGAGATCACTCCAAGCTTGATTTAGCCTCCAGGGTTAATAGTGGAGTAGTAACAGTTAACTATTAATAGTTAGCACTTGGCCAGGGAGGGATGCAGTTGCTGACCAGACAGGTTGATGTCCTGATCCTGGTAAATCAGGAGCTGTGTTTTGCATGTTTGAAAAATATGATTTGAAGGAATATTCTTTGTGATATAAACAGCTTCCAGTAAATACAAATTAAAATGTACTCTGTAGGAATCTGTTCCCAGAACATGAATGTTAACACAGTAATTTGAGGTGAGACAGATAGTGTGTTTGAGATTCCTGACTCTCGTAAACATGGTGTTTCTCATGTTACTTACAAGAGGTTGATTCCTGTGGTGGCTGAGGCAGTATTTGTTTTATATACTCACACAATTGGCTTGAAATTCAGTGAGTGCTCACTTACTAGACAATGGGGTCTTAGAACCTCTGATTTTAGATTCGTCCTTGGGGGAGAATACAAAACCACATCCTGACATTCCTCTTCTGTTCCCCCAGGGTCGTCCACTTCATTTGTGTTTGGCTCTGGGCCTCCAGCGCCAGCTGCTGGCCCAGCATTTGGTACCAGTCAGCCACCAGCATTTGGCCAGAGCCAAGGGTCCAGCCAGCCAAGCGCTCCAAGTTTTGGATCCCTGTCGACAGCATTGTTTTCAGGTGGCACTCAGCCTGCTCCTCCTGCCTTTGGCTCCGTGACGAGCAGCACTCAGCCCTCTGTGTTCGGACAGCAAGTGGCGCAGCAGCCGAGTTTTGGCTCTGCTACCCCCAGTGCTGGTGAGTGCAGACCACCATCTTCCCTTCTGGTCTCAAAAGATGCTATAGTCTATCTGATTTTTCATGAAGAGCACCTTAAATTATAGGGAGAAAGAAGACTTCTGCGTTATGCTTATACTTAAGTGTAAGAATTGCCCTCAGTAAAAATAATGGGTGCGGAGTTAAGTAATTCGTGACTCATTCCTGTCTGTGGAGGATGTGCCATAAGCATGCTAGCTTCACAGGAAGCGTTCCCCACAAGAGACTTCGCAGACACAGAGATTGCAACCCAACCATTAAGTAGTGGAGTTTGTTTTCCTCAGAAACCTAGTGATTAAAAGGAAGTGTTGAGAGCCATGGACTGCTAAGATTGGCAGAAGCAACACATTACTGGTTTTGGATTTGTTACGAGTAGTTCTTAATTACCTGACTTCATTAACAGGCTTTCACTATTTATTTGGACAAGGGGGTTTGTTGTGGAAGAATATGGTTGGGATCATTTTAAGCACTTGCAGGTTGAAACTTTATTTAAAGTTCTCTTTTGGGAACGGGGCAGAGTGATCCTTTATAATTTAAGTGGAAGAAAGCCCTGTTCCACACTAGTAATTATTCAAAAAGAAAATCCCACTGCCAGAGTGTACGTATTTGATAGCGTCACATCAAATACTTGAAGGGAAAAGCCTCCTTTTTTCCTTTCAGAATACAAAATAGCACCCATTAAAAGTATCCGATACCTTTGTACTAACGAGTACGTTAGTTGGCTCACCATATTTCTTACTCGGTCTTCCCTTTATCAGATAACTGTTGAAAGATAAAAATCTCCCTGGATTCTCTACTGTTGCTTATGAGTTACTTTGGTAGGAATCTTACAGGGATTTTTAAGATGAGCTGCTGTGTTAACACGTTAAATGAAGGGGAGTCCCAGCATGGACTGTGTGAACAAAGGAAAGTTTACTTAGATATAAATCTACATGATTCCATGCTATGATTTAAGACTGTGAATAAGCTTCAGTGCGCACAGGTCTAAACGTAACGGTCATAGGGAAGTTAGCAATCAGCGTGCCAGCAGTGTTACTTTAAGAATCGCTTTACGATTCTCTATTGAAGTGGATGAATTCTTCTATATGCCATTCCTGTGGTGATGTGGTGCTTGTGGAGCACCCCCTGCCGCAGCTTTGTCATCAGGAGTGACCTGTAAAACTTGATTCAAAATAGCAGGAAGGACGCGAGGATTTTGCTGGGAAGGACAAACTCCCATCTCAACTTTGTTTCTCCCTCCCACTTCCACCTCTTCTTCCCAGGTTCTGTATTTCAGTTTGGAAGTAATACTTCTAATTTCAACTTCCCAAGTAACCCAGGAGTATTTACTTTTGGTGTGAATTCTTCTGCACCAGCACCACCGGCACAGCCTTCTGGCTCATCAGGATTTCCGTTCAACCAGCGTCCAGCTTTTACACTGGGGTAAGAGACCGTATCACAATTACACTTGAGCTTTGGGTGATAAAGGTGGCCAGTGTTCAGCCTCTGCTGCTGTAAATCATGAGGTGCTCAGATGAACCCTGGAGTCTGAGACCAAGCTGGGCATCCTTGCTTATAGTAGCATGACTGGCTCAGTAAGCAGTGCTATCTTGAAAAGAGCCCAGCAGTCAGAAATACCACACAGGCAGCAACATATGCGTAACTGTCTTGTTGAAAGGTAGAGTCTGTATCTAGCCCTTACACTGCTACTTACCTTCTGAATAAGAGATTTTAATTGGCTTTGGTTTCTGGAACCTTCTTCATCCTGTTCATCATAAGCCATTTGTTGCCAGCTGCTAACAAGGGAGACAAGACTATGAAACAGTTGCTCTGGAATATCTGCTCAGTGCTGCTACTGAGTTTTCAGCTGCACTATCCTAAACTCTCAACTACTAATTTCTTTTGATAGGACTAACGGGAAAAACATTTTCTCTGCCTCCAGATCTTCAGTTTCTGGTCGGAAGATAAAGACTGCAGTTAGACGTAGAAAATAACCACCAGATTGGTAAAGCAAGTTCCGAAGCAGCTACTACCCTGCATTGTTCAGTTGTTGGGATCGTACCTCATGCTGGGTTAGCTGAAGACAGATCTGCCTAGAGGAATATAGAACTTTGCTGCCCTTTCCTTCCCTTCCCTCTCCCCAGTTAGGTTTTTTTTTTTGGTAATGAATAGAGTTGGCAATGTGGCCCTTCTTGAGCAAAACTATTTTAGACTCCAGCAAGTTCCTTCTTTCACTGACTCGGCATGGTCTGGCTGTAGCCGTGAGTAGAGCCTGCACAGTGAATGGCTTGTACAATACCTCTTCATCTGCACCACTATGTGCGCTCATCTGCGTTTACTGACGCCTCGACATTGTAATTATATCAGCGAGGGATGCTGTATAGAGTAGAGAATGTTGGTAACGAATGATTTCTATGCTGAGTTTGTGCTGGTGTATGTGTGAAGTGAGCGAGTTTGGGTGTATTGTGCACTAAAATTTTCTGATAGAGGAAGACTGATTAAAGGATGATCCATGCTAAGGACTTGTTAGATCTGTAGTTCTTCATTTAATAATTATATGCTATTTCTATATTTTTGTTCTTACAGCCCTTTATCACCTGTCTCGCCTTTGTTATTTTATTATGAAACGTGTAAATACGATTTTGTTTCTCTATGTACTTTTTTGGCATAACAGATCTGTGAAATGGAAATTTTAATTTTGTGTGTTACGGCCATTTTTGTTTAGTATTGTCTCAGATTTTATGTAAATCCCATTATTCAAAGTTGCCTAAATCCATTTAGAAAATCTTTAAAATTGGGAATTCTTAAAGTAAGTTTATTGGCTTTTCTGATCCATTTTTGTTTGGACCAAAAACCAGTATTGTACAAAGTATTAAGTATATATTTTTATATTTACTGAAATGGACTGTGGTGACTTTGGATAATAAGGAAAAGTTTAATATTAAAGCCATGTTTATTACAGTATAATTAACATGTTAAACCATGGGATAAATGCCATCAATAAAAACTATGAAATATTGTCCGGCAGTTTTTACCTCTAATGGCACAGGCAGCTGTCAGAGATATTTGGCTGTTCCTGAGTGATGTCACATGCTTTCTCCAACCTCTACTTTTTGACAGTGACACTGATTTTAAGGTACTTAAATTAGTTGGAGGCTTCCTGTTTGGAAGTCTTATTGTTGACTCCAAGCTTGTCAGCCGTCTGGCTGCAGTTAATTGTTAAGAAGTGAATGTTACCGATGTTCCCCACCATTCTAACTGAAGAGGGGAAAAAAACACACAATTGTCTATGAGTAATTAGGGCCTTTACCACAGCTGAACTTTTATTAAGCCACAGCATTTGGATTACGGTTGAGAACAGCTTGCTTGCTACAGCTATAGAACTGAAAAGACCTGCTTCATTGTGTTCTGAGGCATTTCTGCCCCTTGCCACTCAGCCCTTGTGCAGATACAGGTGCTGGTGTTACAAAATGAGGTACTTTTCTAACCACAAACTAGACCTGACAAGAGGTATCTGACTTTTGCTTTCATGTGTAGAGCTCCAATCACTACTGGAAATAGAAAATATTTGGCAACAAGACTTTAAAACCAGACACATGAGCTGCTGTTGAGGCAGTCGCATCTGCTGCTGTGAAAACAGTGCGAGTGATTATGTGCTTCCAGTTGTCTAAATCTGAAAAAATGCTACAATTCAATTTTTTCCTTAGCTCTGTCACTTGCCAAGGACTCATCCTACAACCAGAAAAATGTTGCATCTTCAATGCAACTTGTGTAGCATTTACAACAGCATAATATGTACATATTTCCATGGGCAGGTGCTCCAGTTTTTAGTTTATAGGGGGGAGGGGAGATGGGGTGGTTATTTACCTGCATTGAAAGCAGTATGTTCCCTTATACCTGAATTGGGAACAATAAAGTTTTTAGCCACCATTGCTGCTTTTTTTCCCTTCCTCACCCCCATCCTGAATCCTAATTTATAGGGCACTGCTATAGTAAATAGAACAATTCTAGTATTCGTTCTGGAACTGTAAATAGGCAAATCTCACCCTAGAGGGGACATCGGTTAGTTCTGACAGCTTCAGTGAGGCCAACTGCCAGGCCTGAACTTGTCATATCAGTGCTTAAGTCAGTCAAGGGGTGCAGTTCTTTGAGAGGACACCTGAGTGGTGCAGCTAAACATCATTACCAACCACTTCAGCAGGGTGCTGGGTCATGCCTGCTTGCTGCCATTTATCACTTAGATTTTTTTTTTTTGTTTCAGCCATGCAGGTCAGTAACAATGCTCTGATGCTAACGGTACATTTAGGAGTGGAAGTCTGTTTGATAATATATTATTAGTGTAAACCAACAGTAACCACCAAAATGATTGAGGTATTTTGGTACAAATAATTCCTGATTGTTTCACTATTAAGTAGTGGATCTGGTCCTGAAACACCATTGTAAATGAATGTCAGATATGTACAAAGACCCCCACCCCTCATCGAGCTAAACATTGCAGAATATTAACATGTTGCTGATTATTTACCCTGAAGACAAGAGAGAAGGCCTCAAATATTTGCACTGTCAACCAACCACTGTCCAAGTAGAGCAAGAACTTCAGCCACTGAGTGGTAAGTCAGGCCTCAGGAACACACAAAAACTAGGCTCTAGAAGAATTCCAAACTCTTACTCAAATTTTAATAGCACATTAACATTGCTGCTTATATTCCTTTCCCAGGATAATAATAACAATAAACAGATTACAAAAGCTACATAACCATGCAAAATACTAGGCTTCTTTATTCAGTGTTTAAGTTATTCTGAATATACAATTAGCCAGAATTAGAAAGTGAAAATAACCAGATGTACTTCCAGAGATTTACACCCATAACACATTTCACTTAATGTTTTCTGCATGCTCCTGCAACACGCTCAGTGGTTTTTCTTGGTATTATATGCAAGAAATAGGCCAGTGCTTTCACTCTAAATAGAAGCAAAAGAGTTACCTTCCCTTAGCATCATCTGTACATAGCTCCAAAATTATTTACACTCACTGATTCACTAACACTGCAGTGTAACACATGCTTCCCAGAGTAAAACAGCTCTTCACCTCTTTATTAGCTTCAACATGATAAGTAAGTGACAATCATGCAAAAATCTTTTCACATCAATGTTCTGGTGAAATACTTAAAGAGGCAAGGAAATATGACCTGTGATGTAATAGTAAGGGATGTGATAACCATTACTCATCTCTCTCTACACACAGAGTAATTACTATGTTTTGCTGTTTAATACTGTAGTTCTCTTCCCCTCAGAGTTTATCATATGACTTGGGCAACTGCTTGGAATTTCTAGTTACCTGCCAACATCCAAAACTGCAGGAACATTTCTTTGGAGTATTTCTAGGTATCTGCTTTCCACAGGATGAACAGAACAGCTCCTTCCTGCAAGTTAATACAGCCACTTGCTTTCTCATCAGTCAGAGGTTAATACTCCCAGATTGAATACATGTTGTTTCTCCCAAAATTCTTTGGCATGTATGAAAACTCCAATACTTTAAAGGTAGCTGCGGGCATCACTCCAGAGCAAAACATTTTCTTTAGCTTCTGAATCAGTTTCCATTTAATTTGGTCAAAAGATTGACGGACACCTTGATTTCAGTTTTGGGGTAGGTCTTAGTTCACTGAGGTGGGAGGGGATGTTCAGAACCAGTCTGGGAATTGCATCGTTTGGTATCATCTGACTCCATTTCGTCTTACCACAATAGTTCCTGCTACAATATCATAGGCTGTTCGGTTATGCTGGAAAAACAGCAATGTAATGAACGCAGGGAAAAACGAAGCAATAGAAAAATTTTTGATCAAAGCTCGTATTGTGGACCTGAAATGAGAATAAAACATTCAGTGCCTTATTTTCACTTTTCTGCTTGTATTAGTAGTTAGTTTTGATTCAGAGAAAGCTCCAGTAACAAACTTGCCAACGAAGTTTTCTAGTTGACAAGCAGGTATTCTTTATGACAGCGCCGGGAGACACGGGATAACTCCTCCTAATGTGCATCCACTTATTGCTACACAAGCAGTCCCTTATATAGCTACCAAGCACACATACATATTCATGAAACTACACATGGATTACATCGTTTTCCCAAAAGTTCCTTGCATGCGTACAGAAATTGTGGTGGGGGTCTGTGGGGTGGTTTACTTCTTCCAACAATCTTCATCACTGCTGGCAGCCTTTGAAGTATGCGCAGTAGATGCTTATACCACCTTAAT
>JASSUY010003371.1:0-41084 GCA_032466535.1 Forpus xanthops | reverse complement strand
GAGTTGGGGCTGTTCAGCCTGGAGAAGAGAAGGCTGTGTGGAGACCTCATAGCAGCCTTCCAGTATCTGAAGGGGCCCTATAGGGATGGTGGGGAGGGACTCTTCATGAGGGACTGTACTAAGGGGACAAGGGGTAATGGGTTCAAACTTAAACAGAGGAAGTTTAGACTGGATATTAGGAACAATTTCTTCACTGAAAAGGTGATGAGGCATTGGAACAGGCTGCCCAGGACAGTGGCGGAATCACTGTCCCTGGAAGTGTTCACAAACTGCGTAGATGAGGCCCTCAGTGGCAGTTTAGTGGTGGCATTGGCAGTCCTATGGTAATGGTTGGACTTGATGAACTTAGAGGTCTTTTCCAACTTAGTTGATTCAATGATTCTATGATTCTTTTACCTTCACATTCTTACTATGATTTTCACATTTAGGTCACTTTCTCACTTTACTAATTACATGGGATAAAATACACAAAGTGCCACGGACCTGGGACAAAAAAAAAAAAAAAAACAAACAGTGCATAAAAATTGACTCAACAGCTTTTCTGATATAGAAGAAAAGAAAACAGAAAGTCAGAAGGCACTTTTCCATACAAAACTTTCCTTTGGAAGCTTTCTGGGACATTGCATAACATTACCAACAGAGACACTGCTGTCTGCTGAGTTTTGTTCAACAGGTGCTGCAGAAGTAGGGCTGACTCCCACGGCATGTGTGCCTCAGCACTGGAGATGCCCTTGTGCAGCACTCCATGGCCAGGAACGCACCAGGGAGTCCCAGATCAACACCATTTCTCTCTGGTCTCGTGATGTGCAGGATAACTGATTTTGCCCATTTTGTGACTACCCAAACCGTTGTAACAGCAAGATCCAGCACAAACATCCCTTGAAATTTCAACTCAACTAAACAGAGTTGGCAATATTAAATTTGCAACAGAAGTGGTACTCATTGCACTACAGACACAATAGGCTGAAGCTGCCCCTTTATATCAAGTCAAAGAAACCCTCAATAAGAGGTCTTATATTTAAAAGCCATTATAAGTTGTCTTTGGTTCATTAGCACATAGGAAGGCGTTAATCACACAGAGTAATGAAATGTAACAGCTTCTTTGGTACTTTCTTATTCTCTGGTTCTTTAATATGCAGTTTGACAAGAGCTAGACTGTAGCAGCCCTGTCGGGATTTTGTAGAACTCACTTGGCACTAGGAGCTCCCCAAACCGAAAATGACACAAGCCAAAAAGATGAAGAAGCAGCAAGGAATCACTAAGAGTTTATCATAAATGTTAAATGAAGTGCATCTGCCAGCAAGAGCTCAGTTTAAAAAGAATGTGTATATTGCATTGGTCTTAGCCACTAAGAGGGTAAAGACTTGGGAGAGAGGAAGGAGAGAGGGAAGAAAGAGCCCACCTGTACAAGACACTTTTTAAACCTCGAGTCTTCCTCTTTTTAGGCTTTCAAAACTCTGTGTGAAGAAGATACAATCCACACCTCAAGAATCTACTGATGCAATCTATCTTTCAGAGAGAAAATCAAAACTCTCTCCTGAGCTCTGTCAGTGCAGAAGAACCGAGTTAAACATCAGCTGCTTTTATCTGAATGCCTATTAAAAATACTTAACCAGAGTAATATCAAGTATTGCGTGGTTTAAAAGATGATTGTTTGTATGCCAGTACCAGTCTAGGTTATTTCTAAGGTGAGCTTAAAAAGGAAGATCAATAAAAATGTAGGAGGGGAAGTTTAAAAAAATAACTACTGGAAATGGTGAGCCAAGATCTTCAGAACAACTTGTCTCTGCCTGAGGTACAGGAAGGCTGGTTTTTAGATCAGTCACCTACAACTGTGGTGTCATGAAGTGGAAAAATACCACCCAGAGTCATTTTTAGCTAAGAACACCAACAGCTCCTCTCACATTCGCATCCAGTGAAACTCCATTCCCCCTTCCAGTTAGATTCATTGCCAAATTGTAAATTCTTATTTGATTTATCAATCACAATTTTATATTGTTAATTCATATGTTCATTACAAAAATCTGTCCCTCTAAGGTAATCACTTAAGGTACTGCTGGCATGTGAACATGCACAAATGGATAATCCTTAATGACCTTCCAAGCTGACATATTTTTGGCATCAGTTTTCTGTATCCTAATTTCAAGCTGCCTCTCTGGTGTTATCCTAAGGCTGACTTCACTCAAGGAGGACTTACAATTAGAGGTCGCTAGTAAGATTGTTCCCATCAGATATCAGCAGAAGAAGGAACAATTAAAGTCATCTCCTTCAATGAAATCCCAGTGTTTCCAGCTGGGGAGTTCAGTAAACAGTGCTCTATTTCAGTAGCCTTGGAGGAGAAACCATTTACATCAGACAATTTGACTGGTTTTGTGACATTTTTCAGTAAATTACTATTGGCCTGAAGATGCTTGGTACAAAAACAATTGAATATTTTGGTAAATATAGGTCATCCAGGCTACTGTTCTGCAAGCTGCTCTGCATGTTGTTCTCCCACAAGGCCAGGCCAATATCACAGATCTACTGCAGGTTAATGTGATGCAGGTGAGTAACAGCATATGGCATAGCCATCTATTGCAGATGTCCAGCATAGGAATTCGCACTCTTTAGACCTGTAGATGGATCTGTCACTGGCTTTATATGACAGATTTGCAATATTACAGAGGGATTAGGTCAATTACCAGAAAATGCAGGAATGTTTTCCATGTTCTCAATTTGATAGGTAGGATTTGCCCAGCTGAATGACCATTATTCACAGTGATACCCAGAATCCATGAGGCCAGCTGTCTCCACATAGAAATTTTCCCTGCTGAGGCTCTGTGGGCTCCCCATCACCAGCCTTACACTATTACTGCTGCTCATCCAGTGGCACAAAAAGGGGGGGGGGAAAGGCAGTATCTTAAACATAAGGTTTACAGGACTGCCAGCATTTCCTCAGTGCTTCCCAGAGCAATTCCAGGCAAGGTAAGAGCAATTTCTGGTGTTTCCCAGAGGCTACAAGAGGAGGAAGAGATGTGGGGAAAAAGCTGAGGTAGAGGCAGAGCCATTGCTTGAGGTTTGGCAACCGGGAGGCAGGCTGGAAAGGGAGTGAGATGGGACAGCATGGAAAAGCATCAGGAAAAAGCCCTTCCCCAGCTGATGGCCTACACAGCCGGCCCAGCAGCCAAGAAGGACCCACTGGGGTGAGAGGCAGTGGGTCGCAGGAGAAGCTGCCAGGGGCGAGCGTGCAGCACGCATTCCCCCGCGCATGGCAGGCTGCAGGCAGCGCCCAACCGCCTCCGAGAAAGTTGAAGAAGAGAGTTTGCATCCCTTCCTCAAAAGCACAGCTCGGGCTGCAGATCCAAATGTATGGACAAAATGTAAATGCATTGTGACAAGCTGTACAGGGAATCAAAACAAGGAACAAGGAGCGTATGTTTCTTTTAGAGAAATGTCCTTTATCTCGCAGGCGGAATGAAGCGTGTGGCATTCAAATGTTAAGATTTTTACACACTTTCATGAAATACTAAAGAGAAACCAAAAAAAAAAAAAAAAAGAAGAAAAAAAAAAAAAAACACAACAAGAAAATAACCCAAGTCCATGTCACTTCTCAGCTAGTTTAGTTATTGCTGCTCCTGAGTACTGTAACATATGCACTTTCCCTTTTGAAAATGTATCAAAGTTGTTATTTTGGGGGTGGGATAAACTCTTACCCATGCATATCTTATGTTTCGAAGCCAAGAATGCTTAAGAACCTGCTCTGGATCCGCACATCAGATGCATAAGTGATTAGTGACAAGTGACACAGAAACAGCGAATGTGCTGTGTTACGATGAATAATAAACATGCACAATTTATGCAGGCAGAGCGAGTGGGGAGATGGCATCCTGCACTTTTTCCATATAAATAATGTGAATTTCTCAGCAATGGAAGCCAGGCCGAGCAGGGAGTTTCTCCTGCCTGCCAGCCGCATGAACCGGCAGGAAGTAAAGTGAGGATGTGTGAGGAGTGACCCTCAAACAGGACTCCTTCAGGTTTCCTATGAGTCGTTACAGAGCAAACTGATGGCAATTAATTGTCTCTAAACTAGAATCAACACTAGAAAAAGATTCACAGGGTGCAAAATTTTTCATTCTCTTGGAGAAAGGAGCATTTAGATAAAGAAAAACAAAAATCACTGAAAAATATTCATATAATTTTGTGCCTCCTGGGTTTCTGAAGAGCATCACTACAGTGCCTGGTGTAAAAACTGCCTTGCAATAGGATTGGTGGTGCCTATCTGGAAAAGCAAAAAGTAACTAGGTTTTGAACAAGCAAACTCAGTCTTTAGATGGAGTTTCTTCAGGAAAGGTGAGTACGCAGGGCTGAGGAAAGTGGACAGCATGGCTTCCTGAAGGGCCCTAGTGTACCTGGCAGGCATCTTGCCATTCCTGCCTTTTCCATTAGCAAAAACACACCTAACCCCAAAATATAAACAAACGCCAAAGCCAGACAGATATTTGTCCTTAGCCTGGCTCGTGTTTTTCTTCTTGCTGTGCACAAACACGGGAGCTGTGGGGCCCTCAGCCCCATGGTCTGACACGACCGGGCATGTGGGCTCCTGCAATGTTGCCTTACTGCCCTCCCACAAATAAGCCATCTTCCAGGAAAAAACAGGAAGAATTTCGTTTTTAATTAAACATAATATCCCAATTGCACCTGCTACTCAACTCTGCAGTTTTTTTTCTGGCTGTCCCGGCCTGCCAGCTCGGAGCAAGCTTTTTTCTCTCATTTTTACACTCTCTCTACACTTCCAGAAATGTACGCACTTGGATAAAAGTAGAACTGAAAGGGAAATGCATATTCTGTTAAATAGAAAAAAAAAAGTTGAAAAAAGTGTCTAAAAGACGGATGCGTAAAGAAATCATACCCGTACTTTAACTCGGGGTTTGAGTTATATAAACTGAGCTGTGGTAATTACCAAGCTCCTCCAGATTAATAAACAATTACCATAGTAACTGCACCATCCTATGAAACCTATGCTCATGAATTTTTAAAGCATAAATGGAAATACATGCCAGTTGAAAAAGTCTCCTATTTATTTTGTTCCTGAACGACAAGGGAGGCAGATCCATTAGAGGATCTCATCAAGTTAGTTTTTCCTCCGCTGCTTCCTACAGCCATACTTCGGACAACTGCCATATATTATGTACTAACTAGGAAAGTCCATTACATAGCATGGGGCTGTGGTCTGGCCTCACACTCCTCTCCCCAAGCAGCCCCTGTGCTTTCACACCTTGTTTCCCTGGAGGGTTTTGGGTGACGTGAAGGACCTCTTTATTTGCCCAAATTGAAGAGGTTAGTTAGCACAGTGAGTTGTTCCCGCCTGCCCAATGGGCTCCTTTCATTTTTAATGGATAATGTGTGAGAAAAGATTTAAGGTTGATGTTGCATGACCACACACAGGAAAGGCACCTTCATCAAATATTTGGTAAGCAGACTATCATGAGATGATGCACACATCCACATCTAGCCTTCTATGGCATGGTGTGATTGAGCCTTATTGCTAGCATATCCACCAGCGTTCCATCAGACTGACCATATTGCATGGCACGTCACAGTCCATTTTTCCCATGAGTAGAAAAATCATAGAATTGTTTGGGTTGCAAGGGACCTTCAAAGTTCATCTATTCCAACTCCCCTGCAAGAAGCGGGGATGTCTTCAACTAGACCAGGTTGCCCAGAACCACATCCAGCCTGGCCTTGAATGTCTCCAGGGATGGCGCATTCACCATCTCTTCTATCTGCCCTTGTGCAGTGCATTGCATCCAGGGCCATGCTGCATACACGCATTCAGCCACCATGAAAGGCTTCACTGCAGCCCCTGCACCTTTGCATAGTCTGACCTCATTGCAGCAAGGATGGGCAAATGCTCCAGGCAGAGCAGCACTAAACCAGGTGTGGAGTCCCGTTCTGTGTGAGCCTGGAACACAGACTGTTCAGCCCCCCAGCAGGAAGGGTGTCATGGGTTGTCATTGCTTTCCCCTCCAATCTGGAGTGGAGCAGCCCCCAGCACAGCCTCATGCTCCTGCTTCTGAGCTGCTCCTGCCTAAATGTGCCAGAATGTGCCCTTCCCCGCTCACAGAGGCATCAACGATTAAACACAGTCTATTTGATGCACCTGAAATCATTAAAAACAGAAAACAAAGGCTTTCTCCTCTCCCAATGTCAACTCTTGGATTATACTACCATAGACAAACTTTGGTTTGAAAGCTTGCGTCATTATTTTGAAGCATTAACACAATCGAGCCTGGTTTTACAACACTTCACAATTTGTTTGTAACAGGTAAAAAGGAACAAACCAAATGCCACATAAAAAGATTTTATATCAACCTGTTGATAACTTTAGGAAAAAACAGGAAAGCTGAAAAGCAGCACTGAGTTAAAAAATACTGTTCAGCATTTGCAGTAATAGTCTAAACACGAGGTGAGACCTCTACACTTGAAGTTTGAGCTGCTTACTTTTGATAATTTTGATGAGCTGAAATAATATCCCCCTTCTGCAAGAAAGTACTTCTTCAGACACTCTGAGAGTTATGAAAGCCATTAAATCCTTGTGGATTGAAGGTAGAAAAATAAATTGTATGTATTTTAGACTTTGAATCATCTTCCTATAGCAATTTTCGGGGAAAAAAACCTATGAAGAATTCTGCAATTTTAATCTCCTCAGTAGCTTCCCATTACTAAACAAGCAGAACGCCACAGTACAAATGTGGATGTTACATGTCATCTTGATCTGCTGCTTTTTTCTTTCATTAAAGCTTTAATGCAGCAATTATGGCTACGTTGCCCTATAAAAAAAGGAAAAGGCAGTTTACTTTAAAAAGTGAAATTGCATAGCCTACTATTTAATTATACACAAATGTAAATGGCCTATTTTTCCATAACTGGTTATTACAGCACTGTTTTACTTTCTGAGTTTTCACAATCTCTAAAACCTACAACGCTTCCTGCTATATAATTGTTTTGCTACATTATTGTTTTCATCTTATTTTTTCTTTTAATGCGAGTGCAGCGGGATAAATCTTGGTTTTAAGCCAGCTAGTACTTCATCTACTTAAGCTTTTATAGATGAAGATTGCTGTAATTATCAGAATACCCGCTTATTTCTGAAGTATTATCTTGGCAACCTGCTGGCATTTACAACCAATTAACAAGCTTTGCCCATTAGTTGCATAAGGGGTATCACAGAGTAAAGCCATTGTGTGCTAATTTTCTATTTTAGATAATCAGTTTGGCCATCCAAAATGGAAAGGGGAAGAAAAGAAAGGTTTGACACCCAGTGGCAGACATGTAAAAATGACTACATGCCTCTCAGAGACAAAGGTATCCAGCGACTGCATGATTGCTTCACTGTCGTCACCACTGGGTTTTAAGTATTTATTCCCTTTGTCTCTTTTGGAGGAGAAAATAGAAAGTACGTCTTCGGCAAAGTAATCATGTCCTCTTTTATTTTTTAAACAGACTGGCTTCTCCCTCTGTCCTCTTGGGCTTGTAATTTCACCAAATTGTGCAAGTGTTAAACAGGATTTCATGGAAAAAAAAAAAAAAGAAAAAGAAAAAAAAAAAGAAAGCAGAGAAAGCAAGCAAGAGAAAGAGAAAGAAACCTGGCCGCCAGTGGAAATCACAGCTTCCCTCTCCCAGCCACGGGGCCGAGCAAAGCCCTCGTGCCAAAGGCAGCCCCTCTCCCTTGCCTTGCTTGGTTAAAGCCATGTGCTGGCTGGGGGGTTTAACCAGGCACTGCTATTAGCAAATGGGCTCCCAGCCATCCTTTGGCTGCCAGTTGCTGAGCTAAATGCCAGCCTTGGTCATCTCCTCCCTGCCCTGGAGGCCTTGGGGCAAGGGCCCCAGGCATGATGCTGGCTCAGGCAGTAATGCTGAGCACTTTCCTCTGGGAAAAAAATGCTGTGAGAGTTTGGGGTTTTTTTTTAAGCATTATCTTTAGTGTAAGGTGCTGTTTGCTTTCCCTGGCATCTGGTGCAGAGCAGGGAAGATGCATTGCCATGTAGTTGCCCTGGGCAGGAAATGTTCCTGCCTGTGGCCACGGTGCTGCATCCTCACAGCACGCCCCAAAGTGCTCAGACCACCAGAACAATCTCCAGATCCACAGCATGAGCACCTAGCCCCACTTTGCTGCATACAGCATTTAGTCAGGTCCTGCCTCCAGCACAGACACCATACCCCATGTGGGCACAGCTTGCTACAGCATCCCAAGTCAGCAATGGTCTGCCCACCATGCCAGCCCCTGCCTCCACCATCCCACCTCATCCCTGCTGCCCAACCAGCAACAAGCATGAGGTTCAGTCTTCCTTGCTCTCTGACTGACCCAAGCCATGAGCTTGGTCTTTCTCTGTGTTTCTACCCCATCCTGCCCATGGCAGCCAGGACCATAACGTCCCACTCTGTGCTGAGGCTTTTCCTGTGCTGCATGGCAATGGGCAAAAAGCATCTGTAATCCTGCTCAGGGAACCTCAAGGTAAATAACAACGATGATTATGCTGGAAGCAGCAGGGCTTGTGCATTTAATCATATATAAAATTAGATGTTAGACCTGGTATAGATGCCTTCATTTTGTAATAAGGATAGAAACTAATCAGTTTAAAGATGAGCACAGTTCTTAAAGCATGGTTGGATCCCATTTACTCCATGGAACAGAACGGGTGGATGGTTCGTGTTGTGAAATGGTTTCATAAAATGCAGAGAACTGTACAATGACGTGTTTTATTTGCCTCCTGTGGCTTAGATTCATATTTTGCTTTAACATAAGTTAAACAAAATTAAGACTATGATTATGTTAGGAGGATGCAGCCAGTAAAGATAGAGAATGTTGAATTCCTTGAAGTCATAAAGAATTATCAACTGTGCAATTAGTAAAGACTGAACATATACATTGAAGTCTATTAAGTCATAAATGAAAGAAAAATGTTGTGCTTGGCAATTTGATGTGTATATTTGTCTCAATTATTTTAAATTAATTGCTATTTGTTATAGTCATTAGAAAATTTAAGATTTAAGTTAGGTACAGCACAAACCCCCTCCTGTAAAATGAATCTAGTTAGATAGCCAAACCATTGTTTCAATTCTTTAGGCTACTGAAAATAAAGAGGTAAGAAGGGTTGATGAGCAGAGTGCTGGGAATGGCTTTGACCCCCTCACAGCCTGTCTCCTGCAATGCTGCCCAAGCCTTGAGTGCCCTGGAGCTCCTCTGCTGCTGGCAGGTGTCACAGTTCCCCAAGCAGCCCTCTCTCCCACCAGCTCCAGCAGCATCAAAGCTCACAGATGTCCCCTGTTTGGGCACCTCTGGACATTTTCTTCCCCAGACAAAGCCTGACAGCTCACAGCCCCACAGCAGGGAAGCATGCCGTGAGCCTCTGCGCCACCAGCAGCAGGCTCCCAAAGGTGCTGGTGGGAGAACACCGCTGCCTGTTGTCAGGCACTGTATAGTTTCCTTGGGGTGGTTTCATGATGCTACAAATAGTGAAAGTTAGAGATTGAGTGAAACAACAGGTATTGTCCAAAACCAAGCATTTCAGAAAAGCCAACATGTTTTTTCCTGATGTTTTTTAAGTTAAAATTTTCCATTTCCTGCCCTGAAATGTGATTTGGAGATCACTTGTAGTTACGTTGTATGTCTTTTCCCAATAGTTGAACCCATAAGACATAGCAGAAGGGGTGTTCTTTTTCCCAGGTTTCCATTTTGCTAACAAGAGAAAAAAAAAAGAAGGAAACCTGTATTTTAGGGGAGTTTCTTCCAAATCTCAGATGAAAAAGCAGTTATTTGCCCAGTTCTAATTAAGCCATTCACAGTCAAGATTAGTCTGTCCCAATAGCCTTACCAAAATGATGACAGGGACAATTAGAAAGTGGGTGAGGAGAGAAACTCTCACCAGGAAAATGAAAGAGTACAAGAAAACTCCCATTCTATGTTCTGCAGCTGCACAGGAGAAGATACGCTCCTCCAGGACTCTGAGCTCCATCACTAATATTATTATTAAATATTTACATGTCACCCTAAGTTTTCATGACATTTTACAGAGATAAAAGATGCTCTCTTTGCACTGAAGATCTTACAGCCTACATCAGACAAAGAAAGCAAAGTTAGCAGAAAGAAGACACAATGAAGATTAGGATGTAAATCTAATGTTGGTGACCCAAAAGCATCTCTTAATTGTAACAGAGCATGGGGCTCCAGCTGAGGAATGCTAGCAGCATCAAGGCCCATTTCACTTTTAGTAACCTGCCAACCACCTTTCAAACTCACTCGTGTGGATCTATTTCCCCACAGCTTTAACCCAAATAAATAATGGCATCCTGTAACCCCTAGAAAAAAACTTCTTTATCTGACTTGTCTGAGAAAAGAGAAGTCGGGCTGCAATATTTCAGCAGTGCTTTTTTCCAGGCTGCACAAGTGGAAGAAAGGCCAATACACTGCACCACAGCTGGAAATTGAAATGGAAGTTGCTCTGTCCATCAGCCTCACTTTCCTCCATTTTGCTTAGTTCCCTCAATTGATTTTCATTTCTGATGGTGCAACTAGAGAGCCATAATGAATTCAGCCTTCCCTGTCTGACATACACACACAGCTGGGGCAGCTCTGGCATTCAGCTGTGGGGTGAAGCACCACAGCCATAAGAAAACAAGGCAGCAAAAGTGGAGAAATAGAGATACACAGCACTGCTCAGGCATGGGGCAGATTCCTATCTGCAAAGTACAAGGAATACACCTCTGCATAAATGATGCTACCCCCCCCCCCTTGTGAAAGATAACACCCTTGCTATAAAGCCTGCAAAATAATTTAAAATATCTTAATGCAGACCTCGTTAACATTTTGGGTAGCCAAGCCCAATGCTGAGCCGCTGCAGGAGAACACCCGTCCCCTGGACATGAAGGGACCCTAATGCAGTGCCACAGGGACCATACTCAAAACCCCTAGGGATGGAGAGGGACTGTGAATGTGGCAGCAACAAGGGCAAGGCCACCAAGGTTTGGGGACAGCAAGAGACAGATGTAGAGGGGAGATGTCAGTGCCTCTACCAGAAGGACTCTGAGACCCTCAGCTCAGAGAGCAGAGACACTTTTTGGGTCCCCACCAACCACCTATTTTTGTCCTTCATAAACTTGGTGATCAAGAAAAAGAATATTTCTTCTTTTTACATTTTTAAAACAAATCCTAGCCTAATCAATGATGGTGAAACGCACCCCCATGCCTCCTAGAAGAAGTACATCTGTAGATGGACGTGAGTAACATGCAGAGTGATACACCAGCACTCATCATATAACCTGAGGTAACAATGGGCAGGATGTGCAGGGCAGATGAAGTGTAGTCTAAGGCATATAGCAATACACAGATCTGCAGACATGTGCATGCACACATGCCCGCACAAACACATATGAATACATTTTACAAGGGTATGTAGTGATAGGACAAGGAGGAATGGTTTTAAACTGGAAGAGGGTAAATTTAGATGAGATATTAGGAAGAAGTTCTTCACTACTGAGGGTGGTGAGACTCTAGCACAGGCTGTGCAGAGATTCTGTGGCTGCCCCACACCTGGCAGCATTCAAGGCGAAGTTGGACAGGGCTTGAAGCAACCTGGTCGGGGGAAGGTGTCCCTGTCAGTAGCAGGGGCTGGAACTGGATGAGCTTTGAGATCCCTCCTAACCCAAACCATTCTAGGATTCTACGACTCTAGGATTCTATGATACATACACACATACACATTCCTAGTAATTCAGTTAGATTGATTTGCTTTGGTTATTCCATTATTTTACTGTAGTCCTTGTATAGTACTTAAAGAATCAGGTTAATCATCCTGCATTAGATGCACAAACAATGCTTCTTTACCGCCACATGGATGTTGTGAGACTTTAATTAATGTTTGTAAAGTGCTTTCAGATCCCTAGAAGAAAGGCACTATAGAAGTGTGAAATCTGATTATTTCACAGCGCACAAAAGTAGAGGTGAAAAGAAATACTCTCCTCCTTACACATAAAACTACTGATCTCAACTCCTGCATGTGAAAAAACAAGAAGTTAAGAAAGAAAAGAATTCTGACCATGAACCTATTTCAGGCCTCCCCTTTGCCTTTTTCATCTGATTTCTGGTTGAGTGAAATAATAAACTATTGTATTGCTGTAAACTCTTTGTAAGTAGATTTGACTAAGACAACAGAGTTCAGTGCCAGCAGCTACTCTGATCATTCTTTTAAATGGAAATTTACCGTCTGCTGCATCACATGGAAAAAATATAGAACTATTTTTCACAGCTTGTTCACTGAACAGATTATTGGAGGGAAGAAAAAATAAAAAGGCTTCATTTTCTACAGATCCCAAATCTCAGCGTAGAAAGTCTTGGCAATTTCCTTTTGAGAGGAGACAGATTTCACTTTCACATTGATTTAACAATGAAAAGTGCGTCCAAAATGAGGGCCTGATCTTGAACATTTAAACGGTTAGCTATGGTTGATTCAATAGCTTATCTATGGGAGCAAAATTACTCACATCCATGAGCCTATGTAGGGTCTGGTCCTAATATAGAACAAGTTCTTGATGTCATAAAATCTTTTTTAACAGCATCTTGTGTTACATTTAATTTATTTCACATGGCCTCATAAAATAAGATAAAAGCTTGTAAGTCTAAAAGTCATATAAAGATGGTGGAAAAAAAAAAAGGGCCTTACCATGTATTCGTGTTTATTAAGTATTATCTTCATGCAGCTTATAAAGTTTTAACTCCAGAATTCCCAGGTTTTTTCTAATCCTAATAGCAGTCAGCAAGAACTGCCAGTGTGTAACATAAACAGATTACAACACACATGCTTGTTGGAGAATAAAGCCCTTCCCAAAGCTCTCTTTGAGGCAGGTCCTCCATTTAGCAACCCAGAGCCTTACAGAGGCACCTCACCAGCTTACCCCTCGCCTGGCAGGGCACAGGCAGGCAGTATCCTTGTCCTGTGTGGTACCCAAGCAATGTGGTCTAACCTCCAAGTTTAGCCCAGGAAGCTCCAGGGTGACAGACACAAGAAACCCTGGCTTGTGTTAAATATGGTTTAATGTGACAGCGACCTGAAGAATGCAGAAGTAGCTCTGGTTCACCTAAACTTTAAATACAGAGAAAGGCTCCAAAGAGAAATGTATGTAGCAGAAAAACATGTTCAAAGCCAAAGAAGGCCTCACTCTTCTTTAAATTGAGGTTAGAAAGTGCCTCTCTTGCACCACTAAAGTGTGCTTTCTGCTTAGATCCCAGGAGGGGAAGGAAAGGACAGGAGCCATGTACCCCACCCGGGATTTAGGGTGAGCTCACCTGCAGCCAGGGGGATGTGGCCAGGAGGTCCCAGGAGGCATGCAAGGTAGCTCTGGGGTGTGAGAAGGAAAGCAGGTCCATGGGTGTAGACCCATAGAAAAGAGGCTCCTTTTCCAGTCTTTGAGGGATGACATTCCTGGGTGATGGGAGGTAAGCAGATTCAGGGATGCAAGTCAAGAGGCAGATCTTAGTCTGCCTTTAGAGCTCCCAAAGGTATGTTCATCCGGCAATGGTGTGCTTCTTCAAGACTGGCAGTGGGGCAACCAAATGCCAACTGAGGAAACTTCCTATTCACAGTATGAGCTCTTGTGAAAAATTAATAGAAGTCATTATAAAAGTGCCTTCGGCATCTCAGAGCACATCAGTGACCTCAGAAGGCTACTGGAATGGGTAATTGTTTGGCAATAAGAAAAAACAAATTCCCGGTGGCCTGGTTCTGATACCCAGGAGAGGGCATCATAACAAGCTAAGGAAATGCTATACAAAAAACACCTCTTCCCCCAAAACAGCTGCCCTTTTTTTTTCCAGCTAACATTTCCTCAGTTTATCAGTGATGACCATTACCATAAAAAATGATAAAGTCTTACCTGATGCTGCTGCTGGTAAACTGGTTTCACTACCAGACGGCCACCACAGACTGGCACTGTTTTAGGAACCAGCAGCAGACCCATCACCCTTCTTCTGCAAGGCACAAGCCAGAGGCAAACCCAGGGGTAATGTGGTAAGCAAATACAGTGCTTCCAACCTAAACCCTGGAAAAGAAAAGTAACTTTTGATGAAGTAAAAGGATTCCTGAGGACAACTTCCAGTAAAGATAAACTTTAACCACAATCTGACACAACAGTCAATAAATAGCTTGAAGATAATCACACATACCTCTTTGGTAGGCAGTGGTCTAACCCAGGAGGAGATTCTTTTAGAACATGGCTGTTCTCACCAGCCCTTGATATTTTTCTTGCGATCCAGGCAACATCCACATTGAAAAACCTACGCCACAGCTGTCAGGGCTTCTCTCCAGCAGATAATTGAATTCCAACTCCATTGCCATTGTGACAAGTGAGCTCAAGTTTAGTGATACCATCCCTGCCAGCTGAACAAGAGTGAGAGATATCAGCTGCATAGTCATTAATCACTTTGCTGAAAGAAGAGGTGTCTGCAGTGCCTACCAGCATTCTCCCAGGGTAGGTTTTCAGTCTCCAGGAGATACCTGACAATAACATGAGTACATCTCCAGGGATGATAGCGCTTGGATCAGTGTGCTTATGCAGGAAGGCCCAGCAAAAGTGGAGCAAGTCAACAAGTTTAAAGGATTTTCAAGATCTCTTCCAAACCAGAGAAAGGCAAGGTTTAGCTGGGTGGTCACATGGTAGGGTTTTGCTAAACACAAAAGATTAATCCATTGGCATTTTCTCCTATGGATCACCCTCTCAAAGTGCTCTTATAGGTAAAGGGTTTATTTTTTTCCTTTCCATATGCACCTCCCATATTTTTGCAGGTATGCCTATTTTTCATAGAATATAGCTTTTAAATTGAGCTTACCCACCAAAACCACAGGCTGCATACTAGTTAGGACCTATTTAATTCCTTAATAACTGCTTTTTCATGGCCTTCTTGCTTCATATGTAAATGTGTCATTTCAAGGCTAACTGTTGAACTATCCAATCTGTAGTACAGCTAGAGAAGAATACTGCTCACTTCTAGCATCCCAGAGAGACTCCCCATTCAATAAAAGGTGACCAGATCTCACGTTGAAGAACCGCCTGAGAAGTATCTGTTCCTTTGCTTTGCCCGTTGCTCAAGTGTTTAAAGCTAACTGCGGAGATCACAGTTACAGAGGAATACATCTGTCTCTGACGTACTGTGCCAGCTGAAGAGCAGCTCAGACCCCACACAGCCTCCAGGCTCTCACCCGGTACACAGGAGGAGGTATATCTGGCCTCCGGGGAAGCACTATAGGAGCCTACTGCTAAGTTGACGGCCAGAAAAGCAGAACATTTGAGCAGGAAATTAAACCTGACTCTCCCATTGCCTCAACAAATGGCTCAACCAGTCTGCTATGAAGTCAGACTCTTGGAAGTCTCTCCATGCCCTCTTAAAACTTAGCACAAGCACACACTGAATCAAACCTGGCTGCCCCAACCCATAGGACATCAGCATCGACAGCTGGGTGGGGAGGTCTGAGGCTTGACAGCACCTAAATGTGGCTTGTAGAGACTTAATATTGTGGCTAAATAGGTTGGCCCTTCCTAGATCTCATCCTACTTCCCAAAGGCTGAGTTTATTCATCACCCTATGTGCTTTGCTTGCAGCATTGGCTTCCCTGCTTGTCAACATGCCGATTTCTGAATTCTCAGTGCAAAGGAAGCCTTTCATGGTTTGGCATCCTCTTATATGTTTATGCTTCTCAAGATATATTCTCTAGCCAAGTCTTTAAGTTCTTACATTAGTCCCCAAGCCCAGACATCAATCTGTTGCTGATCAGGTCTTTTCACATCATGCTGCTTTTATCTGGAATGCTGGTTTTGATGCTTCCAGGGAAGCTCTGGCTGATGCTTTTAAGAATGTGGTTAATTATTTTTCTATTTTTTTGTTTAAAAATGACACTTGAGTACAGCTATTTCTTTTAACCTTCTGCTTTTGCAGTAAGACTTTAGCAAGAAATTTGCCTTATTAATGCTATTATACAGGGGAGGTCCTGATTTGCATCTTTGTCCTTGGATAGTGTAGAGGCAGCACAGGTGTCCACACAGAGAGAGATTAATTTTCTGCCCCCCTTTTATAGTCTACAATAAAAAGTTTCTTTAAAGGGGAAGAAAAGAGAGGCACATGCTTAATATTGAAGAAAAGCCTGCTTTTGCTTGATACCTTGGAGAAACAGTTCAAGAACACTTCATCCTCCTGCAACTATTTCCCGCACTTCTGCCAAGGTTAGGGAAACCTTGGGTTTGCTGCTGTCTGAATACCGCTGGCTGGTATCACTCTGAACAAGTTCAGCTGACTGCTTAGATTTTTGTCTTTATTCTTCCTCTTGTTGTCTTCCACTTTGATAAATAGAAACCACCTTTGTCTTTGGGGGAGGCCACAGCCAATGAAGAGAATCCCCCAAGAGATGCTGGCTGGGGAGTCAAGGTCCCTACATTGAGTCCCCCAAACCCTGTTGGGTCAGAAAACACAACAGCATATTCTGATAAATGACTGAAAAAGTAGGCCAACAATAAAGAAAGTAAGAAAGACAGATATGCACACACACACACACACCCACACCCCATTCGTAAACTCCCATTTTTTCACACCAGTGAAGAAAGAAACAAAGAGGCAGAAAGCAAAAGTATCAGACAAGTATCACAAACTTTACCTTTTCTCATTTGACTTCAAATGAAAAGCACCACTGACCAAAGCAATCCTTGGATGCCACTTGTTTTTGCACACAGCTCCTTTGACATACAAACCAGACTGGACGGAGAACAAACCAACAAAGGGACCCCTGCTCTAAAGAACTGTGGGACAGCAGTGTCCCACAGGGATGTGGTCTGGGCCTAATTGTAAGAGCTACAGTCATTGAGACATGGGAAACAGAGAACACCGGATGCAAAAGAGTTTGAGTGCTTCAGCAGATAAAGCAGAGTACCTCAATCTGTATGCTCCCTTGGGGAAACTGAAGACACATTGCCATGACTACCTACCTTGGCAGAAAACCCTTTTGTTTTTTTTCCCAGATATTTTGTGATAGCAGAAGGACCCCATTGAGGACTTTCTCCTCTCTTCCATGAGCTGATGCTAACCAGCCCACCTCCTCCCACTGTGTCTGCACTCACCAGCCCTTCCAAAATCCACTATGGACCTGGCACTGCAGCGCCTCTGCTCCCTGAGAGCTGCTCTTCACTGAAACCCCGGGGCTACCAAAACCCCTGCCACAACCTTGGGGGGCTGTCAGGGAAAGGGACTGGGCCCTCCTACAGTGGAGGAAAGCTTGGAGGTGGGAAACAGTGGGAGAAAGACCAGTGGGAATGGGAGAAGAGCACAGGTTTATTGGGGAGGAGGCATCCAAAGGGAATGGGGCGTATTTCATTGTGGTCAAGTGTATTTTGGTACCTCTTTTTTTTCCTTTCTGAGCAACTGTGGTTAGAAATACCCTAATTGGCTGTAATGCAATTTAAGACTAGCAACTGGCAACTACATGGGCAGCTGGCCAGGATGGTGAGGGGCACAGAGCACTAAAGAACCATGGTGGTGTTCCTTGCCCTGCCCACCCCGTGGTGCACCCCATGCCATGTGTTGGGTAGATTTGCCTAAAAACCCATTTTTCAGGGCCAACAGAGGGACGGGCAAGCAACAGTTACAGTCATCCCACAGCCCCATCCCAGGACTGCAAACGGCAGCACTGGGCTCCTCACAACAGTGCCTAACTCCTCTGCAAACAGCGTTCATAGATCCCATGGCATCCCGCAAACATAGCAGGATGGCACGCAAAAGGAGAGCTGCACTGCACACCTCTGTCAGGTCTCACACTCTACCCTGTCAGCCAAGCAACTTCATTAAACACATACTTGTTTAGGCATTACTTAACCATTGCTAATTTCTAGGTCAATTATTGACTTGAATCATGTTAACGTTTAACATAAATATGCTACCATACCCCCTATACATGCATTACAATAATTATACGGTTACAAAATTCTTCTAAAATACTAGGAAACTAGCTGCTACTGGTAAATAAAGGCTCACAGGCTGCTCTGAAGCCCATGCAAAGAAATACAAAGATTCCCATTGCCTTTGTATCAGCTTCCCAAGGAATAATCTATTTAGATTATTAAACACATCTACAAAATTAAGTACACTCTAGTTAAAATCTTTGCTTCCTAAAAAATGTTTTGTCCAATCTTACCAGACAGGAAAGAGGGGGGTAGAAGGTGAGCAGAGAAAGCAAAGGCATCGTATCATAAGCAGCTTGTAAAGCTACAAACAACATGACAATAATCTTTTTTTAAAAAAAAGAAAAAAGGGAAAAAAAAAAAGACTGCCAACTTTTTCACATTTTAGCAAACTTTTCAATTAGGATTTCTTCCCGGCTATTTAAATATGCTTAAAGTAATGATTTTCTGTAATTTGTCTTTTTCCTTTGGAAACATACCGTGCTATTGTCAGCTTTAAAAAAGAAGCAATTTTCTGACTTTTGAGATTGAGCAGGTCATGGAAAAATTACTACTGTGGGAACCTATAATTAAATAGAAAATGCAGCTGCACTTATATAAAAAAAAAACAACTAAAATTAAGTTTATTCTATTAATACTTGATTCCAGAATTGCATTTGACTCTTCAGACACAGGTCTTTGCTGAAAATGTACCTTACCCACAGAACGTCAGTAACTGAAGGGCTAGTTGCAAAAGCAGACATAATACAATATGTACAAATATATTACCAATTTTTTGTTGTACATCTGAATTAGGTTCAATATAGTATGATAGCCATTTACACATGTAGTCTCTTTCTTTCTTCTTTTTCTTGTACTAGCACTACACCTTTGGGTGCTGGGTTTTCTTTAAGGATCTCAATTGAAATAAATCTACATAAAGTCAGCAATGCTTGCTGTAAAATTAACTAGAAAAAAAAGAAGTACAGAGAGTTTTGAACAAAATTATGCGATATATCTGAATTGAATAAAGATCTCTTCCCGGCATTTGACTTGTCATGAAACGGAGACAAGATTCTACACAATACCATGATAAAAAACCATGCTTTGTGTCTATATAAAGAAAATGTACCATAGTTCCCAACTGAATGTTTGCACAGTACCGGTACAGGCTTTGAATTAAATTCTAAATTAAAATACTGGGTGTGGGGGGGAAATATTGTGACCCACAATAGTGTATAAACCACCTGAAATAGAAAAGATTAACAAAAGCCTCACCAAGAAAATAAGGTACAGATATGCTGACTAACAATTCATGTTCTGATGTCTGATGGCAAAAAATACTTGCACAGAAATCTTAAAAGGAGTATAAAGAATTATAAATAACAGAATTAATTTTATTTAATGATAGCAATAAAATTGCATTTTAAACATAATCACATTAATATCACCACCTTGCATGATTTCCTAGGATATTAATAAATAAGATTATACAATTCGTCCTTATTACATGATGTAATTTACTTACTAGGAATTATTAAGTAAAAATGTTCTTTTATATACTATGCAATTATTTGTAAAACTGTATTTCTTTTCAACCTTCACTAATTAACTAAGTTTAAGGGTTGAGGATTTTTTTCTTTCAATAAATAGGAAGGAATTTTTCCATCCTCTATTATCAGTTGTTTTTACATACAGCTTTCTGTGCTATTATAAAAGAACTAAATCCAGAGAGTCTGTATAAATGTCAATAACCTATTTATTTCATATTAGAAGCTGGAAGCCTTTCTTCTTGTGCAAACTCACCTACACTATTTTTAACACACTTCTGTATTGTATCTGATAGATATCCACAACCGGTGTGAGAATGAAAGCAGCGTATCAGAAATGGTGAAAAAAAAACACTATTTGTGAAGAAGCATTATACCCAGCCCATGAAAGACCTTTTCTTCCCCCTTTCAGAAACGACTTGTGAGCAACAGTGTTGTCACAGAGAAAGCCCACAAAGCCTGTATCACCGTGTACACTGATCAATTAAGATGCCCAGAAGTGATCCTAAGAACCAGCAGTGTATTTATTTTGATTTCACATCTACGGCTTCCTTTCTCTCAGCTGCCTATTTGGTCAGTAGCACGATTTTTTTTTCCCCCGCTTCATGCCATAGAGCTGGATTTCTATTTTCCAGCTGCATATATTCCGCAGAGGGAAGGAAAACTGATCCATGAAGTTCCTATTTGCATAAAGCGCAGAAACATCTGTCAAAAGATTCTTGTCGGTGGATTGAAGCATCAGGAGATACTGCCGTTGATCTGCCGTCTGCCCTTAATAATACAGAAGTCTTTCTGTCAATAGGAGCTCTGAGTGAGGGTGTTTACGGAGGCAAAGAAAAGAGAGAATTTGATCGGAGAAGACATATCCTTACTATTACTTGAAAAGACTTATTGGTTACGTGATGCTCTCTCACACAAACACTCAGAAATGGGCTCTGCAAATGCCCTGTTCCATCTGATATCAGTTCTTTGCAAATACAGATCTTACAAAAGTATATGATGATTTAATCAGCATCCTGCAGTTGCCTACAATGCACAGCAGCTCTTTGTGTAAAACTTTATACAGTGACTGCTCCGTGGTAGCAGGGCTAACATTAGAAAGTGCTCATCAGCAGTGCTGTTTTGAGTTTTGATTTCGGTTTAGGGAATCTAACACAAAAATCTCCAGGAAGATTTATCTGTCTCAGATGTAGAAAATCTTCATTCTGGTTCTGCATGTATATACAATGCACATCTACAATCATAAATATCAGGTGGAACAGCCAATTCATTCATACAAAGTACACAAACAGAATAGAAACTCAGCGAAATACAATAGCAACTATTTATAAATCAGAATGACTATGTTGAGTCAAGCATTATTTCTGAAATTGCTGGAAGTGCTGTTGGGAATACACCAGACACATATTTCCGCATTAGATTGTGCTCTTTTTAATTACAGACTATTTTCAAAATTCACTGGCTCTGTTGATGTAATTTACAAACAGATTTTACACTGGCCGCTTCTCACACCCCTGAGAGTCAGAACTCAGCCTAACCTATGGTATGCAGCGCAAAGTGCTCTTCGCAGCTTGTGTGTTTTGTGGAGTTTAACAGTCAAACTGAGAGGAAAATAAAGTTTCTCCACATTTTCTGTCTACTTACATCAGAAGTAGCATGAAGGTGATTGATAGAGCGCTATTCTCTCTATTTGCTGCCAACAGCTTCCTAAGCTAGGTCATAAGAGATTAATATCACATTAGTAACATCGCATTCACCGTTGACACCATAAGAGAGGCTTAAAACATTTCTTAGTCATAGCTGATGTCTGTAATGTACATGCATGCTCTTGTTTGTAATCCCCCTCACTCTTTCACACATTCACAGATACCTTCACTCAACTGTAGATGTCTGGGCACAGGAAATACCTGCTCACAACAGGGTCACGGTATATTGTGAAATAAACAATCGTAAAAACGGTACCGAAAAAATCCCGCAGCGGAGTGATCTTTGCTCCCATATACATATTTGTTTAAAAAGTTCCTCTGGCAGTGGTTCACCAGCAGGCAGTAATCAGCTCGGATACTTCTTTGTAATTTTTCTGTTTCATAAATAATACAGGAGTTTACTAACAGGAAGTTTGTGGGAAGCAACAGTAAACAGTCTAGCAATCCATCTGTTATTGTGGAATGCAAGAAAGCTGAATCAGATTCTCTGCAAGTGGACTATATTCGTTGTTTGTGCTAGTGAAGATGTGTGGGAAATGGGCACTTAGAGTCATTATTAACATGAACTCTTGCTGACCTCCTTCTTCCTCCCTTGCAGAAAGTGATGGCTGGGTGGGATTTCAGCGAGAAGCTACGGTGGCTACGGGGCAGCCTGTAAGGAACCCGAGTATAACAGACGAGGCAGTTGTATCAGATGTGAAATATTCAGGTGGCAGTTACAAAGAGACTTTTACTTCCTCGAAACCCAGCTCAGAAAGCATGACTTCTAAATTAAAACACACACAAACTCCTGTTAGCACCTTCCTCAAGCGTCAAGATATTTATCAGGAAGAAGTTGAAGGGCTGGAGGGACCTGGAGTAGGAGGAAAGGAAACAAGGAAAAATAAGGTAACGATGGAGGTTGTACTGACAGGCTTTCAGTGCCAGCACAAGTAGAGAGTCAAGCAAGGGTGAAAAAAAAGCTAGTATCTTTCCTGAAGACAGGCTGTTCTGCTGGCATTCGTCCACCCTTGATATACTGCTTATGAATAGAAGGCTAGAAAGAGAGTGGGGGCAGGCGTGTAAATTAGTCACTACTACTACAAAAGCAAGGTTTCTTTGCCAGCAGCAACGCCGTGTCTCACCTCAAAGATTAATTTGTAGCGCTGAAAATGCACGTCCAAGATAAAAAGTTGTGCTGCCAAATAAATGAGAGTCAGAACCCTAAGAATGGGATTATATCCCAGGCTAACTAGGGATCATTTCATTTTAACATGCTAACAAGTTCTGCTTATTCACAATATATATTACACAACATTACACATAGTACTCGGGTTAGAAGAGACAATAAATACCTCTAAAAGCAAAACCTTCTGAAAAGACATAGGAACTTGTCAAGAAACAATAATGTCAAATTACTGGGCACATTACCAGCTGATTATTGCACATTTAATAAAGTGGGGGCAGTAGGGCAAGACTGCCGGGCAGAAAGAGCAGTTTCCCATAGGATACTCTTTAAACGCCAGAGTTTAAACCTTCACAAAGTCTTGACAACGTGTTGTGGAGGCAGTCGATCCCCCGCGTGTTGGCAGCCCGCTGCTGATGCTGACACACTCCGGGAGCACAAGGGCTGCGGTGCAGGGGGCTATCGGCCTCGGGACGGCAGCGCTGAAGCCATGGAGCGCCCGCGGCCGCTCAGCCCTCTCCGCCGCCGGACAAGACTGCCACCTTCCGGCCTCCCTCCTCAGACCAGCTCTGTCCGGCGGGGACAAGGCCTGGCGCTAGGGAAAACGCGATTCCTTGGGAGTGCGGTTCGGAGGCAGGTTTCCGGAGCGGGGAGGGGGCCTGGTCCCGCAGTGCTCTGCTCCCATCCCACCCCAGCCCGGCCTGTTGTAGCACCAGGAAGTGGAGGAGCAGCCGTATGTTGATCTCACCTCCCCTAGCCCGCATCCTCAGCACAGCGGCGTCCCGGTCGGCAAAGCCCCGGTCCGCACTTTTCCCGCATGGATCTCACTAATAGAGCAGCAGCGCGGATTTACAAAGGGGAACGAAGCGTGAGGGACAGCCCCGGAGCTTCTGCCTGAGTGGGGTGCTGCCCCGCTACACACGCACGGTGCTGACCGGGGTTACTGGGGGGGGCAGGAGGGAGCACAGGGCAGGAGGCAGGAACTCCGGCTGCTGACGGATCGGGAGGTGCGGCAGCGCCCGCAAAAGCCGCCGCACCCGGTCTCCGCAGCAGCATCGGGCCCGCTGCGCTCCCGAAGGGGTTTGGTGCCCCCTGCCGGGCAGCAGCAGTACAACTGCTCGGTCGCTTCAGATTGACCGTGATTGGGAGAGAATAGTCGGGATAGAAGTGACCTTTTCAAGGCTTCACTGTATGCCGAATGCTGTTGAGTATTCACGCTGGCAAACACGGTTTTATAGAGCATTGCACCATTGCCACTACAGCCAGATATTGATAATTTCATTACTATTTACTGATTCACGTAGTAAAAGGCATGACCCAGTTCCTGTGCAGTATAGTTAAAAATTCAGCATCACCTATGCCAACTACACCTAGGCAACAGGTAGAGCTGCAAAAACAAACAAACAAACCCCAGACCAAAAAAAGGACTAAGTTTTTGATGATTTTCACTCAAACTGGTGGAAAAGCCTGGAAGTCCTTCTTCTGAAACATCACTATCCAAATCTGATGTCAACTGACTGCGCAGGAGCCATACTTTCCACAGGTAAACCCACTGGGAGCGAATCACACAGTTCTGCCACTCTGCTGTGGGTTTCCCACATGGATACACAGTGGGCTTGGAGCACTGTTACAGGCAGTAGAAGTGAAATTGTCTAAGTGCCGTTTAGTGAAACTGTGGCATTACCTTCAATGACCTTCTCCAGCTGCAGCCCGGCACTGGACACATTGAGTGTTTCTAGCTTATTCTATTTCGGTTTTTGAGCATGGTAAAACTGATTACTGCTCCTGCCTGGTCTAATGCCTACTCTTACCCTGTGAGCATTCACCTCCAAGTGACAAAGCACAGTTGTATATTTTATTGCTTGAAGAAACAAGGACACCTTATAACTTCGCATCTAAACCTCATCTAAATCTCAGCCATGAGCTAGGACTATAGCAAAAAAACATTGCATTGTAAGAATTGGTGCCATTTTTTACAAATTTTTGTCCTGCCTGTGTTTACTCGTTTGGTTAGTGTAGAATTTGAGGGCATTCTGTGTATTTCTGCATCAGGATGGGGTTGATTTCAATACTCGCCAGTGTGCAACCACAGCCTAGGTGCTAACAGTGAAGTAGCTATGATGGTCTGGGGCTCCAGGTAGGCACGCACAGCCTCCCTGCAGGAGCAGCTCACTTGAACATGGCATGCACTGATGCACATAAGTGTATCTTTTCTGTAATCAAATTGAGTCGCAGTAAGCTTAGAAATACAGTGTTCTCCATTGCAAAAAAACTGCCATGGTGAAGGGTCTTCATGGTACTTCTGGGTATTTACTGATATGTATGCTTCTGCAATGCTGGCTTTCCTGCTCCAGGAACATGGGAAGTGTAGGAATCATAAATATGGACTAATTGCAAGCTGGCAAAGTGGTCCCAACACTGACTAGTATGGACACAAAGCCTTCCTCTCTAGGAAGAGCATGACAAATGAACTTATTATTTATACACTGAACAAAATCCCTTCCACAGGGAACCTGAGTCACTTCGTGGTTCATGAGTTTATCATGTAGCTCATCAGCAGATGAGTGCTCAGACTCCACTCAGCTTCACTGATACAACCTAGTCAAGTCCCTGAAAATCAGAGACCAAACACCCCAACACACACTCTCTAAGCTGTGATCCCCAGGGACATGAATTACTGCCAGTGTCTCCTCTGCACAACTTGTCATCACTGGAGGGATCTGAGCTATCACGTCCTCCCCATTGATTGCAGCTTGGAGGCAGGCTTTCTCTCACTCACTCCCGACCAGCCTTGTCTCCAGTCTGCCAACAGAATAGTCTAGCCTTGGGTACAACCTGTGCCATTACAACTCTGGATTTCCTGGCAGAGGGCTACTAGAAGTAGATCCAGTGGATCCAATAGATCAAAACACATCTGACAGATCTCATCTCTTTCCCAAGGCTCTAAAGGAGAAAGTGACATCTCCACAAAGTTCCCCAGCCTTCATCTCAAAAATGCTAAGCCCTTGGTTCACACTGGCTACAAAGAGGTGTTAATGACACAAAGTCTCACGCCATAGTAGTTGGTAGGGAATTCAGATTCTAACCACTATTGTGAGCCTGCCTTAACCTCTTTGGGTCTTTCCCTAGGCCTCACCTCCAGGTAGCAAAAATAAGACTACTTCATGCCATCCTGTTACATACCAGTCCTCTCAGACACATTGGCTCAAGCTGCCATTCCCTGTAAGAACCTCTGCTCATATGGGTTTATGTCCATGTGGTGAGCTCGCAAGATGCCTCCTGTCTGTCTCTCACACCTTCATAGCAGTTGGTGCACCTCTCAGCTAAAACCCCTGCAGTACCTGAAAGCACTTTCCCTAGGGGCTGTAATCAGAGTTTGGTGGAGCCTATGAGAGCTGGGTACCTTTCCTTAGGTATTTAGAAGACACAAATGGAGCAGATTTGATTCCCTGAAGCAAGGTCAGTCTGCAGAAATGAATAGTCAAACTCCTCCTTGCCAGACTTCCTCCATGTAATGGAGCTACACTACAGGAGACATTTTTTCCTATAGGGATGAAGTCTCTTTCAAAAGTCGAGTTGCTCTGTTGGACAAATCAATCTCTATTTTATGCCACTCTCTTTCCTGCTATTTTTTCTTTTGTTTGGAGGTGAATTCATGCTGAAAACCACGAGCACCATCAAGTTAGCCCATCAATGAAAGTCATATCGACAAGGACCTTAGAAATTGATCCCATACTGAAACCGTTTCCCAGATTTATTGAATCATGATGTTAATTTATTCCCCCTTTACCAGGGGAAATACTGTCTCTATAGTTACCTTTTCTTTTCATTCCAGTTTTGTGCCCAACTCCGCTACTGTTTTCTCTTCTCCCCTTCACAGTGATTAAAACCACTTTATCCATGGTAAAGTATTTCATATGGCTTTGAAGCCAGTGTGACTAATTTAAAACACACATAGGCATGCACGCATGAGCACATACATGCATACACATGTGCTCGCACATGCATGTATGTGTGCGTACACATGAACACACAAGCACACAGGTATGATTAAAATTCAGCCTAAGTAGAGAACTCTGTGAACAAGAAAACACAAGTGTTGTGCACTGCTAGGAATCAGGACACTCCGCAGCAGGTAGCAAAGGAAAGCCTTACCATGAACACCCAGAGGAACAGATGTCGAGAGGGTGTGAGCTGGAGACTAGGAATAACAGAGTTCTGCTTTATCTTGCATAGTATAATTCTAGTCAAAACTGGCCATAGAAAGTCACAGCATGGGGAGACGCAGAAAAATATAGCACAGTTTACCAGACTGCAGGCTAGCTGAGAACTTCTCCCAGGAAGGGAGCTTCTCCCTTTGTAATTGAAATTTGAGATAAAGGCAAGTAAATGATAAAGGAAGAATGTCTCCCTGGTGATGTCCATGGAACAAATACAGTAGCTCTTGTTGGCATAACACATGCTGCTTTGCTGAGAGAGAAACTGAAGGACTGTGCATTGCCTTCAAATGAGGGCTTGGGTGGGCTCCGATCCCCAGTGCTTCTAACAACCTGAAACTCTCAGAGATGTCAATAGAAACTGAAAGTGCTCAGCATATTTATTACAGGTGCACAGAACCCCAGAGCACCAGGTCAGAAAATGACTATTGCTTGACATTGAATCCTCTTGCACTGAGCAGAGAATGAGCAAAACAAAGGAATCACAGACACCTTTGTGCCTACAAAGGAATATTTGGAGAATAATGTCAGTGGTTTGCAGGGTGGAAAAGTCTTGGTGAACTGTTTCAGGACCTTGGACTCCTTAATGGCATTCACACTTCAAGATGCCCTCTGAGGTGAAGCTGCACTCTGGAGCCTTACAAACTCTGAGAGCCTGCCCAAAGCTGCCTACATTGTCAGATCTTGTTTGAAAGCCACGTTTGTGTTACACAGTCTGAATGATCCCTGCACTACGTGCTCAAGCACAGTTCTTGTGCTCTCCACCTCTTGTCCCCTGAGAGAAAACCAGGTAGTTCACATTCTCTGTCTGGTAATCTGTGCTTTTAGGTGAACCATGAATTCGAAGAATGGGAATGCTTAAAAAGAACAGAAAATGTAACAAAGTTAGCTAAAATAGGTTAATTTCAAGGTAAGTATCTGAAGATTTAGTCCACAGTAGCAAGGAACAAAGATCAACAAAACAGATTTTCCCAGGCATCGATTGTTCTTCATTCCTAAAGGCATCAGGAACTGTTTAACGCTTCTGTCTCCCTTGTAAAATGAAGATCAGCACCATGCCACCCACTTGCTCTCCACTCCTGAGCACTTTCTGCCATCATATGCCAGGGAGCATTAGATCAAAGCACTGAAGTTGTCTGTGGCAGACAGCTTTTGGGAAGAGACTTACCAAAGCTCTGTGGCCCAGAGAACAGCTCTTCCTTGCTCCACCTTTGTCTGCTCACCTTGGTGTCACAAGCTTGCTGAAGGCCAGCTCTTCCCCACCAGCTTCGCCTGGATCTCTTTGCTAGAGATTTAAGATTACTGGAAATGTTTAAGACATCCAAGACAAGCAGGCATAGAAAAAGGAACCAGGAAGGACAAACTGTTGGCACACTTGCTGGCGGAAGCTACATTTTCTTCAGAAAGGGACATACATTCCTTCCAGTTTGGTTACTCACAGAAAGTGCTACTGGGTATATACCAGGAATACATACCTACGCATTCTTCTTTCTCAAGTAATGACAGAACTAGCACTAGTGATGCTGAGCATGCATGTGCATTTCTCCTCACAGTGGTGTAGCCTTAAAATAGTAAAAATAATGTTGAAAATCCAAGGCATCTATACCAGTGACATATATGCATAGGGCTCAGTGCTCAAAGACAGACATCAGGTTTTATTAGTGACAAACAAACAGGCACATTCCTAAAGAACAGGCATAGGTCATGAATGTGGTATCTCTGTGTGTGGGCTTTATAATGAAGTTAACACAGGGTGGGTTAAGGACATACAATGTGCACGGCCAGATTGTGCACATCTATCTACAATCCACATGAAATACAGGCACCAAAAACTGTGTTCTGAAATAGGCATAATTTCCTGGAAATTGGAAGAACAGTAGCAATCAATTTAAATGTTAATCAAAGTGGTGTTTGTAATTAATTTTGGTTTAAACAAAAATACATTTCTGATATAATGGTTACATACAGAGTCTCAGAGTTCAAAAGGAAATGTCTTTGCCAGATCTTCCCAGCTCTGAGTTCTACCAAAGGCCTTCATGAGGTCATCCTTTGTGATGCTCTCCCTGGAGATTTTTGTTTGTCCTAGCTCTCTGGCTATGTTTTTCTGTCTTTGTTCAGTTTTTCTTCCCAGCCCTTCTCATTATATGCAACAAATATATCTCTGTTTCAGTCTGGGGCTATTGTGTAATATTCCCTGAGCCATGTCTCAGAACTAGAGTGCTCAGCTTTCTTCTTATGCCCCCAACTCCCTCCTCGCTTTGAAAATATCTTCCCCTGTCTGGAGTTGCAGAAGAGTTCACCAGTAGTTTTGCTCTTCTTTGAAGTATTTCTGGTTTCCGTCTACTTCATGTCTTCTCTGTCTGCATGACAGCAGCCTTACCTACATTTCTGGGTGCTGCCCCTCTGCAGCTCCTTTTTGCATGTACTCAATTCTTACCTCTGCTACTCCCAACCAACAGAATGTTCTGTGAAGTCCCACATACCAGCTGCTGGAGGTGTGGCGCTCCTGGGGGTAACACTGCTTGTCATAGTAAAACTACACTTGTCAATAAAAGAACCCGTGCTGATCACAAAGGAAGAGCAAACACATTACTGAACATAAGAAATGAGTTATCAAACTTCCCTACTCTCTTCTGCCCTCAAACGTGAGTGGCTCCATCAAGACCCTTACAAGGTGCAACTTGCAAACCACTGCTGGCTTCCACTTCGCCTAACTTGAGGTACCCAAAGTCTGTTCAAATCAGCCATCACCGCTTGATTCTTACCTGCCAGAGAGGCAGCTGCAGCTCAGCTCAGCTCAGCGCAGCCTTGCACACACGCACGAAGCTCAGAACTCAAGATATGCACAGGTCTCTCCCAGCACCCGTGGCAGGAGTGCAAGCATCTACCGCACAGCCATTACCTGTTTCCTGCAGGCAGGGGTTCAGGTCCTGCGTCTGCTCCTGGGTCGGTGACACTGGACACATCCGGGCTGAGGCAGAGAGGAGGTGTGCGACACAGCTCACAGTCCCGGAGCAGCAATGTGTGTGTGTGTGCCCAGCGCTTCCCCGGTGCTGCCGTGCGGATCCCACACCTCGGGGCACCGGGAGGGCCGAGGCCCCGCTGCCGGGAATCTGCTATTGCTTGTCGCTGCCACCAGAGGGCAAGCGAGGCAAGCACCTGCGGCCGCTGGCAGAGCAGGGAGCTGCCCTGGAAGGGGAGGGGGTTCCCTCTTCAATGCGGGATTAACGGATGAATCCCTCGGGAAAACACGCGGCTAAGAACGTGCAAGTGAGCAGTAGAGGGGGCTTCCTCCTCAGAATGAGCGCTTAGGATGTGAAGGAATAAAGCAAATAGATAAACGTGCGTGGACAAGCAGGCATGCTGCAGTTAGAAGTGAAAGACGCACATTATGATGAACCAAAGTTCCACTAAACCATCTACAGTCTGCCTCCTGCACAATCCAGTAGCCAGGCTAGGCATGTATTCTGCAGAATAGAAAGGCAGCATCCAGCACAAGCGAGGCTGAAATGCCCACACCTCAACTGCATGTTTTGGGATTCCAACCAAAATGTAGATTTAAGATCTTTATGCTCATCTCCTACAATCCTGAAAACTCCTGAATTTTCAAGGGACTGATTGAAAAATGTCTCCTAAGGGGTACTGGAAGTTTTAAACAAGTCAGCTTCATTGCTTGCAATCTAAACCCCTCCTTTCCAGTATAGACTACATGGAATCTAAGCATATATTTTCTTATTGCCTCAACATGAAAAAATGCACCAAACAATTGTTCCTGATTTCAACATTAAGGCTTTATTCATTCCAGGACTTGGTAATAACGTATAAACCTCAAGTCAACAGCCGTGAGTGAACCGCACATTTTTCTCACAGTGCATTTAATTAAGTTCTCAAAGGTTTTAAGTTATGTTCTGCTGTTTCTTTCACAATGCAGATGGGAAGAGTTCTCTGCACGGTCCAATGGGAATATCTATAAGAAAGCATTAGAAACTGTATTTCCAAGCACCTTCTCAGCTCAGTTACCAAGTTAATTTGTTTCATTGGTGCTCAACCAGCTGCAAAACCTGAGCAGTGTGTAACTGCATCTGCAGAGCGAGAAGTGTCATCTGTATGGTTTTAAATGTGGTGCATGTGTAGAAATAATAAAGCTCAGTGATAATTTGAGGCAAGCCAGACAGGGGAAACTAGACAAGGAGGAATTCAGCAGCTCATCGAGCCTCCCAACCACCTCCCTGAGGAACTGTTCCCAAGGCTGAGTCATGCTTCTGGGAACAGAGGAAACGAGTATACATGGCATATATGTATACAAGGCATACACCGGTACCCACCCCAACTCCCTCTAGTCCCAGAGTCAGGCACACAATCAGATAACGGTCACAGCGTTTTTTATGCACAGAACGTTCTCTTTCCCCGTGGAGCTCCTCAGCAGAAGGGATGGAAGCTGCCTCCGCTCCCTCTTTAGAGCCCTCATGATGCAGGCTGAGCATGGGACAAGCTAGAGAACCCCACCATGGGGTGTAACACAAGCACAACATTCCTCCACTGCTGCAGTCAGGAGGTTCAAAAACAGTCACAAACATCCACTAGTTTCCATTAATAGTAGCAAACATTTGCTTTATCTTCCAGTTTCTGGGGAGGTTGGAGTAGTTTGTTTTGATAAGGTCAAAATTTACAGGGGAAAAGGTAGGCTTAAATCCCCAAAATGCAGCAGGTTTAGCTCTGTCCCTCTTAATCATGTGGCCTGTAGGAGCTTGGCTGACGCCAAATTAAGGTAAACTGAAACCAGATGGTGAGTTGCAGAAGTTTTCTATACTGATCTTTTAAAGCAGCACTGACACACTTGAAGAGAGGTAAAACGGTGTATGTAAGGAAAGCACCATCACACTGCTCCTTTTAAGTGCGAAGTTTCAAAGCACTGAGAGCTTTGATGGCTGCATGGTAACAGTAATTGGCAAACACAATGTACAGTGAAATTACATTCCTTTCTCCTTTTAATTACCCTTGGACTTTTTCACTTCCCACCAGCAGGAGTCTCACAGACATTAGGGCACAGTAAGAACTGGTAAAAGCCATACAAATACATAGTAGGCTGTTTTTCTAACCAGGGTTAATGAAAAGTCTTCCATTGCAGGACATCATAAAGTTATTTCAGAGATATTCCTCTATCAATAGCAAGTTGTCCCTATTTATTGGAAGCTTGGAAAGTACACTGTCAGCTTGAATTTGTACCCACATAAAAAAAAAACCCAGTTTATAAACCCATAAAACTAGTAGGAATGTTTACACAATTTAAAAACATTCCAGAAAGGACTGTAGCTATTAAACAAACCACCATGTCCCAGAATGTTTAAAGCCCAAACACTGGAGCACCGAGTTCCCAGGAGGATAATTTGCCTTCAAACACTGTATTTTTTCTTTAAAAAAGATGCTCTTTATTCTCAAAAAAGTTCCACTAAAATAAAAGGTGGGGACAAAGCAGTCTCAAGAGTGAGTACTGAGGGTGGCACATGCAGAAGGTTACAGGTTTGCAGGGCTAGATCCTAAGCAGGAATGGTGTTGGTTGTCAGGTCAACTGAGGACTGTGATTATTATGATTGATAGATTCTCAGTAGCCCTTTTATGGGCACTTCAGACCTTCAGGTTATGACTCTGATGAAGAATCATGGCTCCAGTGAAGTTATAACAAAACTTCTTCAGTGCACACAAAGCAACTCTACTTCTTTTGTCTCAAAGACTGCCAGTACTCATATACAAAGACTACTAAATTGCTCACATAGTACAGCCAAAATATGTTCTAATAGGTTATGAATTTTTCTCCTTTTTTGGCAAAGTCTCTTTTGGGAAGTGTAACAGCCCAAAACTGGCCTGTGCCAGGTCTCAGACAGTTCATCCCGTTTCCGAATGACACCCATAAGTATCTCTAGCTGCAGGCCACCAAATCCCTCAACACAGAGCTGAACATCAGATGCCTCTCACACCATGTCCTTTTCTTCCTAATGAAGATAGTAGGAAAGCTTTCTTTGCACTGGTGAGTCCACTGGAGCCTGAAAGTCAACCCAGAATCTTTTTTCAGCCCTACTGCCGAATTAGCTCTTTAACAGGAAAAATGTGGTATCAGTTCCATTAGTGATGAGCTAGTACAAAAAGAACACACCTCAGCTTCCCTTCATGTGGTTATTAGATTTATGAATTAGGGTCTTTAAACATATGATTATCTGTATTGCCACCTTTAGTCAGCAACTAAGACCCAACATGTGCATGAAGGTTAAGAAAGAGAACAAGAAATTATCTTCTTTAGAGGGGCTTTCATCTATCATAATGACAATCGGTGCAGCAGAAATTTTCTTTACCATCCTTCCCATCACAGTGCAATCCAGGACTACATAGAATCACTCTGCATCCATTTCTGTTAGCAGCTCACATTAATGGGGTTACCAGAGGTAATGGTCTATTTTCTGGCTCTTCACATCTGTTCTTTGAGGGGACAGGGCACCATCCAGTTGATTTTGATAAATATATGTGTAGTATGAATGACTTAGGTTTAGGTGTGGAAAATTCTCTCCATTTGCCTCCTAGGAAAAAGGAGAGTGAAAACAGAAGAAAGACAATCAGCTTAGTGTCTTAGGGTATTGTTCACTGAGTTCCCTTTGTTCTCCTTTCTCTGAGTCCAGGAGTCAGTATGTTTATGCTGAAAAGAAAATCATGTAAGAGCTCCTCTTCTTCCTGTCCCTGTATGCCCTATTAAACTGCCCCCCCTACTCCACCTCACCACATATAAGAACACTGGCACAAATGTGAAGGTGCCCTGTAGTAATTTACAATTACAAGTGCCAGTGTATATTAAATAATAAATGCCATACATTGGTCTGATTAATGCATGCTTAACGTAACTGTTTCTTTTTCTAAAGGCCTGTGTGGGACTCATGAAGTGGCACAGTATTTCCTTCTGATCCCTTGTGAGTACTTCAGAGTAACCAGCATTTGGACATTTGGAGAGTATATTTGGGATGGATGTGCAGGCCACAGGAGTGCAACTAGCTCTAAAACCATGGCAAAGATTGCAAACACCATGAATTCACCACACAAATAAAAACACTCTCCTCCCCGTGGGAATTCCAGAGCATGCATCCAACCTGAAAGTCTGCATGGGGGGATCCATCCTGGTTGTATGTGAATTTTCCCAAGAAGTAAATTCCTTCCTCTTCAGAAGCATCTTTCATATTCTTAAAGAAAAGTGAGGAAGGATGCCAATTCCACCATTCCAGAGAGAAAAACCATGACAACAGACCCAATAGCTATTGCAGCCCCAGTCACAAGTTTCAGGTCTGTGACAGGGCACGCAAGCAAAAGGAACCAGCAGTCTAACTAAAGAGAACCAAAAAAGGAGCCTTTCAAAGTGACTTAGTACAAAGGATAAAAAAAGGAGTTTGCATAGATAACTAACTTTGGAGAACTTAAGATCTCCTCTGTGTGCACGCTGTCTTGGAAGTGTGAGCCAGCATCACAGCATGTGAGCAGACAACTCTGGGCAGCTTTCTCATGACATATCCCTGCAATCCATCCGTGGCTCAGCAGTTTCCTTGGTCATTACCCCAATGAAACGAGGCACAACAGGGAACATTGAACCATGTTCCAGATAACAAGACCCAGATGGTACGCAAACTGCTGTTGTGGCAGAGAAATCCCAGGATCCAGGGCCACCAACAGAATGGGGAAAAGACAGACTGATTGTTTGGCAAGCAGAACTTGTCTGGGTTTTTATATAGAGAATACAAATCAGATTAAACATGTTCCTGTGCTGTTTATGACAGTCATAGAGCAGTGCTAGAAATGCTGCTCGATGTCCACATAAGAACCTCCATCATGGATACACTTGACATCAGACTAGCAGCATGGGGACTTTTAATATGGAAATTTGCTCCTTAGTGGAGACACAACCCAAAACAGTGAGTCCTGAGCTCTTTAACACTCCATACGGATTGTCTCCGATCTCTCCCACGTCCAGCAAGTGTAACAATCTCTACCCTTCTGACTTGGGATCTCCAGGTGGAAGTACAGCTGCACACAGCCCACAGCCTTGCAGGTATGAATGAAGTAGCTGTTTCGATTCCACACCTGAGCTCAACCTTGTTCCATCTGCCTTTGCAGGGAAGATGCATGCATTTGCCATAACTCATGTACTGAACCTATAAATCAAAGAGGATCATGCAAGAGCTAATATTAGCTGGCTCTCAACTACCCAATACTTTAATAACAATCCATTTAAAAGGCAGTGTTTTCATTTAAATATGCAACATAAATAGAATGTCAGCTAATGTTACTAAATGACAAAAATGTGATTTCTGTAACTTCAAAAATCTCAAGCACTCTAAAGCCATAAAATACATGTCTAAAGTCCTCAGTTCTCACAAACAACACCCATTTTTAAAAGCTATAAAAAGCACATATTTCATCACAACAGCAATGGTATTTGCACACAATTCTATCAGAATTCAACACTACGTATTTCCTTTGCTGTGAAACACAAGTAAGCGCTTTCTCCAGAAGCAGCAATTATTAGCACTTACTGAAAAATAACTGGTCAGAAGATACCCCATCCCTAAAAGCAACTTGTTAAACCCACTGGTCAGAAATGAAGTTGTAAGTCAGTGGCAATAGTCTTAGGTCTGAATCTTCATGAAGCTAGAGGTCCTGCACTTGATCTCCCATGTTTATTTTCTCTAAGTGACATAACGGGGACCACACTGGCACTTCAGCAGCTATAATTGTTTGGTTTGGCATTATTAACCTACCCCTACTTTCTTCCAATTCAAAGCTGTCCTGGAATTTGTTTCAGCTTTCCTTTTTGCCCCACAAAAGAGCAAGATGTTTTCTCTATACACCTAGCTGCCAAGATCCAAATCTGTAGTTCCTGTGTTCCCCTGGTAACAGCTGGTGATGTCATAAATTTACTAAGTGGTAGAGGGAGACGTTCTGCTCTGTGCAGCAGCACAAGTCTGCAAGAGAACAGCTCGCTGGCTCTCTGCCTGGCTACCAACACCATTCACCTTCTCTGCTTGCCCAGATCTGGATCTGGATCAATTCTGAGAGTTCCTCAGAAATCTGGAATCCTTCTTGGCAATGGAGCAGCAGGTGTACAAGTCATGTCTACTGTCGCAATCTTGAATGACTTGTGAGCTCAGTATGCTGAGAATTGTTTCCTAAGCAAGAGTTGTATCTGAAGTGGCACTCTGAGATTTCTGTTTGTCGCCAATATAGCTGTCAACCTGCTCAGAGCTGGCAGCAAGCTCTGCTTCCACACACATCACTGTTGCTAGCAGAGACCGGTGAGCTCCTTTGAAGGTACATACCCATAGCAGAGGTTGGCAACTGGTTCCTGATCAGCCAGGGTTACTTTGCCCTGTGCTGTGCCATATGGAAACACGTTGGGGAAATGGGTGAGCAAAGAGGACAGGTGTAATACCCTGATTTCTTACCTGTAGAACAATATCCAGAAAATGTGCATATTCCCAGCAAAATCCAGACACACAAATGTACTACTCCAGTGGAAGCTTCACTCTGTTTCACATCAGTGACCTGCAAACATTATAGTATGTGCATGAAAGAAAAGGAAGTTTTCCCATCATTAAATTCCAGCAGTTAAAAGGAACAATAATGGAATTAGATTCATAAAAACATCTATTGTTTGTGTGCTACAGTCACTCATGTCCTAGCATATCAGGCAATGGAACTGGTGTTCCAGTCCAGAGATAACGTCTCACAACTACACTGAAAAGAAACAGGTCTGTGTATTATTATTCCAGTTTAAGCAAAAGGCTGTTATTCTAATACAGGACATTTCCCTTTGAGGAAGAGGCCAAGAGAAGAGAAAGAATTAGGTATGTTACGGAATTACCAGCATGATTTGAATCTGATTTATCTAATGATTTCAAAGCAAGATCCTTCTTGACACAGCTGGATCATAAGTATTACAGGAAAAAGGAAAAGCTATAGATAAGCAGCAAGATGAGAGTTTTCCCTCGCCATTTCATTGTTCAGATACAGTTTTGACAACTGACAGCAGAATAATTTCTCACAAAATCTTGTCATAGGAAACATCTCAGGAAAGATCAAAGAACAGCACCTAGGAATTACTGTTCTTGTCTACATTGCCTATTCCTTTAAGTTGGTCTAAAGACTTTTGGAAAGGCTCTCCATCTAATAGCTGGTGCCTCTTCTTTACCTCTTCCTTCTTCCCCTCAACTGTCCAAATAATAAGTTTGCTTGTCATTCCATCATGCGCCAAAAATTAATAAAGTAAAATTACCTTGAGAGATAAGACCTCAGTCATTTCCCTTTCTTTTTAATATGGTTTTAGCCTAGAGCTAAGGTCTTGCATGAACCAAAAGAAAAACAAAACAAAACAAAACCCACAAAACCCAAAGTCCCTAGACAAATAAGGGGAATTCAGAGCACAGCGATAAACTCGACAGCACCCCCTATGAAAGATGCCTAGGAAGAATATTACTGTTACAAAAGCAATCATCTTTACTACTGGTACACAGTGAGGAATAGAAAGCCCTAGGCTGAAATTGGTATTAAGCTTTTTTTATTAATTTCTGTTATTAAATAATAAAACATTTGAAATCATTAAGAGGGCAAATTGGACGGCTGAGACCAATTATTCAGGAAAACATACTATGGGAGAAGAGGCCTCTTCTGAATATTAGAAAGAAATACAGGGAACTGCCCAGCTTTGGTCTCCTGAGAATACGGAAGTATTGTTGGTATTTTAGCATTTTCAGCAGCAATGGCTAGTGGCCATCTCTAAACAGAAAGCAATTAAGGTTTTAAAGGCCCACTAAAACATTTTGTTAGCTTCTATAGTAAATATCAGAGTACCTGGACCTTAGGCCCAAGAGTCAAATAAATATATAATGATTTCATTTGCCTTAAGAAAGAGTGAATTATATCTGCTAATAGGGCATTAAGAGCAATAAAGCATGAAGTGCATCCCATGTTATGCTTAGAACTAAATAATGGCATATTTCAACATCAAGCATCCTTACAAGAGGTTAATGAAGTCAGGTGGTGTTTATCAAAATAGTTGCCAAGTTAATCTTTAACAGGCTGATATTGGTGGCTTTGAATGCAAGAATAAGGAGTCACGTAACATTAAATAACTGATTAAGGCATATTAGTTATAGCACAAGATGCGTAAGCAATGCATAAAAACTACAAGCACATATGTGTATTTTATGATTTAAAGAAGATACTGGCGTGCCTGACGGTTTACAGAGAAGATACGCTATTTTTGTAAGACCTCTGTAACTAGTTTACCCTTTTGTTTTCACCAAGCACAGGAGATTTTAATTATAAGACAGATAAGAGTATTACCCTTCAGGAAGTCACACAGAATACTTGCATGCCTTTAGTATAAGCTTAAACCCTGTGGCTTTTCTTGTGCAAAAGACAAGATTTCCACTAATAATGGCAACTGATATCTTGTGGTTTTTTAGAAGGACAAGCCTATCTAAAACCTCCCAGATATAAAACTATACTGTCTTTCCCTTTATGTAACAGGTAACAGCTTGACAGAGAGGGCTGAAGAAAGGGGCTCCATCTTCCTTCTCAGCTACAACTTTTTCAGAATGTGCAGAATACAAACATGTTCTCCAATGGCCACGGATCTGTCAGTAGCATTTTTACTTTGGTCACTTATTTTTTTTCCTGAATTAGAAATTTTAAAGCTTCACTGGTACTCAATAAAAAGGAGAACATTCTTCTGCCCCAAAGAATGGTGAGAAGTGGATGGAAGTCCACTGAAAAATACCATCTTGGAGAAGTTCTGAATTGGTCTTTTGAAATTTCTGAAGCGAAAGATGCTTCAGATACTCTCTAAACCAAGGGATAAGCGCCAGATGTACTTAAAGTTCAAGTTTCCTCATGTGTGTGTTTTTCTTTAGTAATACAGTGTCCCTGTCATTGTAATCCAGAACTTAACTCTTTGCTCTGCTAGCATAAATTTGTTCTTTTCACGCCTTATGCCTGTGACAACATATCCTGCTCTCTAGAAGCAGCTATTCCATACAAAGAGGTCCCATTACCACATTCAAATGCTGAGATACGAATGGAAATCTATTCCTGAAGAGGCAGAGGTTGAAGTTTCACCATTCTGATTGGGAGCCTCATATCTTCACAAGATGTTTACTCAAAAGAGACTTTGTGGTCACTCTTTTATGGGCCTGTCTCCATTTTCCCCTTCCCCTATCTTTCATATCTGTCACACATCATGGCTCTTGACACTGATATTATTCTGTCAGGCATACAATTACCCCCTTGTTTGTGGACAAGCATGTGCATTCAATAGCTTAAAGAGCTTCAAAGCCCTTACCTTGAAAGGAGCCCCATATCCTGCTGCTATGTAGATCAATAGCCAAGCTCACACAGGCAGACAGGATGAGGTTCTCCATCCTTCAGTAATCTATAAAGAAAGGACCTTTGCTGTAAATCACTTTCATAGTCTCTCTCATTTGAAATGGCTTTCACCAGGGGCAACTCTAGAGTACATTGTAATGTTTTGACCCCAAAAAAAGATTTCCTACTACAGTGCCAACCCACTCATGAGCTTACACAGCAACTGAGCAAGCTCTAGATTATGATGCAGTTAAAAAGAAAGGCTAACTAAAGATCACCTAGTACCTAGCACAAACATTTCTTCTTTATTGTGCTGCCAGCAGTGGTATCCACATCCAGCAGAATAGTTTTCATAGCATTTGACAGCTGGACCTGCAAGTAAGTGTACTTTTCACTTCTGTCACATCGTATAAGCTCTGCTGAGATCAACAGTGCGAATCCCCCCCCCAAAAAACCTGAGCCCATAACATTAAAAACATCATCTGATTTATTATATACCTTTTAGTGAAAGACACACAATTGAAGGTACCTATGCTCTAAAGCAGTAGATACACACTGAAGACATGCAGGAAGTCTGGGGTTTTGGCCCCAGTGATAAGATTCAGATGCTCTCAGTGCCATGTTACAGAAGCTAACCTTGAAGAACATCTGGTGCTTATAGTAAGGATATTAATGAAGGAAATCTTTAAACAACCAAAAATCAAAATATGGTTAAACCTCACTAATTCGCATTCTTGTCTGGAAAACTTAAATTTGTTAACTATCAAACAAATGAGTTGTAATGGGAGCTTGCACTTTACCATGCACTAATAAATGATTTTTATAAGGTTATATTACATCTTCCTGAATCATCAAGTATTCACAGCCACAAGCACATTAATAAAACATGACTTCGTGTTTATATGTGTATATAAATCTATATGTGTGGGTGTATTGATATACACAGTAACATATATACATTACTTTCAAACTTGGTGCTCTTAGCTTAGAAAATCTCCAATCTGAAACCTCAAGAGCAGAACAAGAAGAGGTTTTTGCACAGAGTAGAATATATTAGCAATTGTCTGCTGTAGTGTTATTCAGACTGCGGAAGAGACACTTGACAAAGCCAAATAGGGAAATGTCAGTAAAGACATAAAGTAAAGCAGGGCACTGTCACTGCTTGGGAGAAGAGCGGCTTTCAGGACTAATTGGCACTAACTTCCATCCTTAAGTCTCTGTGAGAAGGAACCAACTCTCAGATATTTCATTTGTAAGTACTGGCATACATTTTCCCTTGGGTTTTTTGCCTAAAGTTATTGCTCTTCTCTCATATCTGCCACCATGATTGGGATTGTCTCCACTCAAGCAGAATCAGGGAGAAGAAAGTTGGGCCTTTCATTTGTTTTTCATGAAGAACATTTGCAGTCAGTCTTCATCCTTCTATGATGACAAAGCAATCTTGGAATTTAACTTCATCAGCTCTATTGCCTTCTTTAAATCATTTGGCACAATCACCATGAGGAAGTTTAAAAAAGAACAGCATCAATAACAACCATATTCTTCCCTCTTTTGATTAGGCAAATGTCTTGTTGCTGTCAACAGCTAAGAATATCATGTAGATTTAACACTTCTTTTAACTGGAGACATCAAAAGGCCACACACATGCCAAAATAAGTCCCATAGACACTTCTGGTAGTGAGGGGCTGAGCAGACTGTGGGCAGACCTAGCACCAGTACTCCTGCGGGCAACAAAATATCTCTTGGGAGCCCACAGGAATATTACACCTCAAGAATATGATTGTGCTGAATGAGAACACAGTCAAGAATTGTGATAAAGCTCAAATACTGGTCAAATGAAATAAATTGATAATATATTCATTGTTGACTCTTGCAAAGTAACTTGTTTTATTTTTAGGTTGCTGGTACTACTGTAGAAGAGTTCATTTAAAACAAGAAATAAAATGTCTGAGCAACAATGTAGAATCATAGATAGTTAGGGTTGGAAAGGACCTTAAGATCATCTAGTTCCAACCCCCCTGACATGGGAAGGGGCACCTCACACCAAACCATGTCACCCAAGGCTATGTCCAACCTGGCCTTGAACACCGCCAGCGATGGA